>PVIH01007719.1:0-97902 GCA_004025045.1 Sigmodon hispidus
TAAAATTTTTGTCAAATAGTTCTGTTACTTCTTTGGTTATAGTTACTCCAAGGTATTTAATACTATTTGCAGCTATTATGAAGGGTAATGTTTCCCTTATTTCTTTTTCAGCTCTTCTATCTTTAGTGTATAGAAGGGCTACTGATTTCTTTGAGTTAATCTTGTATCCTGCTACATTGCTGAAGGTGTTTATCAGCTGGAGCAGTTCCTTGGAAGAGTTTTGTGGGTCATTTATGTATACAATCATATCATCTGCAAATAGAGTTAGCTTCACTTCTTTTTTTCCAATTTGTGTCCCCTTAATCTCTTTTCATTCCCTTATTGCTTTAGCTAAAACTTCGAGAACTATATTGAATAAATAAGGGGAAAGAAGACATCCTTGTCTAGTTCCTGATTTTAGTGGGATTGCTTTGAGGTTTTCTCCATTGTGTTTGATACTGTCTGTCGGCTTCTTGTAAATCACCTTTATTATATTTAGGTATTCTCCCTGTATTCCTGATCTCTCCAGGGCTTTAATCATAAAGGAGTGTTGGATTTTGTCAAAGGCTTTTTCAGCATCTAAGAATATGATCATGTGGTTTTGTTCCTTTCGTTTGTTTATATGATGGATAACATTTACAGTTTTTCATACATTAAACAAGCTTTGTATTTCTTGGATGAAGCCTACTTGGTCGTGGTGGATGATATCTTTTATGTATTGTTGTTACGGATTGCCAAAATTTTGTTAAGAATTTTTGCATCAATATTCATGAAGGAAATTGGTCTGTAATATTCCTTCTTTGTTGTGTCTTTGAGTGGCTTGGGTATTAGGGTAATTGTGGCCTCATAAAGTAATTTGGCAATATTTCTTCAGTTTCTACTGTGTGAAATAGTTTGAGGAGTAATGGTAGTAATTTTTCTTTGAATGTCTGGTAGAATTCAGCACTGAAAACATCTGGACCAGGGCTTTTATTTTGGGCTAGTTTTTTAAGGACAGCTTCAATTTCCTTAAGGTTTATAGGACTATTCAGGTAATTCGTCTGATCTTCATTTAATTTTGGTAGATGGTACCTGTCCAGGAAGCAGTCCATTTCTCCTAGGTTTTCCATATTTGTGGAATATATATTTTAAAAATATGATCTGATAATTCTCTGTATTTCCTGGGGGTCTGTTGTTATGTCCCCCTTTTCATTTCTGATTTTGTTGATTTGAACACTCTCTCTCTGTTTTTTGATTAGTTTGACTAAGGGCTTATCTATCTTGTTAACTTTCTCAAAGAACCAACTCTTAGATTCGTTAACTCTTTGTATTCTTTTTGTTTCAATTGTATTGATTTCAGATCTAAGTTTGATTATTTCCTGCCATCTACTCCTTCTAGGTGAGTTCGCTTCTAATTGTTCTAAGGCTTTTAGCTAAGTTGTTAGGTCTGTAGTGTGGGATTTCTCTAGGTTTTTCATATAGGCATCTAGTGCTGTGAATTTTCCTCTTAAGACTGCTTTCATTGTGTTCCACATCTTTGGATACATTGTGGATTTATTTTCCTTAAATTCTAGGAAGACTTTGATTTCTTTCTTAATTTTTTCCTTGACCCAGAGATGGTTCAGCTGAGTGATGATTAGTTTCCATGAGGTTTTAGGGTTTCTTTGGATTTTGATGTTATTGAACTCTAACTTTAGGCCCTTGTGGTCCGATACGTTACAAGGGATTATTTCCATTTTTTTGTGTGTGTGTCTGCTGATATTTGCTTTATGTCCAATTATGTGATCAGTTTTGGAGAAAGTTTCATGGGAAGCTGAGAAATATGCATATTTCTTTGCGTTTGGGTGGCAGCTTCTGTAGATATCTGTTGAATCCATTTGCATCATAACCTCTTTTAGACTCCTTATTTCTCTGTTGAGTCTCTCTCTGGTTGATCTATCCAGGGTTGAAGTGGTGTATTGAAGTCTCCCACTATTAGGGTGTAAGAATTGATGTGGGATCCGAGTTTTAGCAGTTTTTCCATTCCATAACTAGGTGCCCTTATATTAGGGGCATGAATATTCAAGATTGAAATCTCCTCTTGACCAATTTTTCCTGTGATGAATAAGTAGTGACCATCTTGGTCCCAAAAAGCATCAATTTAAAAAAAGAATCTGAAAGAAAACTTTATTTAATCATGCAACAATGGATTAAAAATAAATACCAACAACAACGGAAATTTCAGAAAACCTACAGAAATCTAAAATGTAACATCACTCTTTGGATAATAAATACAGCTTAAGACACAAAGACAAAAATAAAGAAATATTTCCTAGAAATTAGTAGAAATAAATATATAGCATACTTAAACTAATGCAACACAATAAAGTGATGTTAAAAGACAATTTCATATCACTAACTGCTTATATTATAAATAAGGACACAAACAAATTGGATAGATTTTATACTATTGACTTAAAAACATACCTGTAAATGTCTAGATCAAAAAAATATATAACGTATTAAAAGGTTTTCATCTGGACTTTTTGGGCCTGGACCAATGATTTTGTCTCATTTTCAGCCCTGCTTTGCCTCAAATAATAACACATACTTATATTATTTTTACACTGATTGACCTAGGACCCAGGCATATAATTTGAAAACTCCTTCATCTCAACTCAACCCAATTGTTCAGCTATATTGCTTGATACCTTTCCTCAGAACAACATTTCCTCTGTATATCCTGGCAGCTCTGGTGACTCTGGCATCTATGTCTGGCATCTGTGTCCGTTCTGAAATGTTCCTGAGTTTTCTTAGCTTTGTAGCCCCACCCACACTTTTTGTTTGCCTTGAATAAATAGATACTTTGCCAGCGTAATCGGACCACAATGTAATTACACCCAAGAGAGTAAATGGCTCAAGGATCAAGTCAACAGAAAAGAAACAAAGAAAAAAAAATCAAAGACTTCCTCCTTTGAGAAAAATCAACAAGTTAAACAAACCTTTAGCAAAACAAACTAAAGGACACAAGGAATAAAAATTCAATAAAATCAAAATCAAAAGGAGACAAAACAATACATTTGAAATTTTTCAAAAAAATCATTAGGTCATACATTAAAAATGTATACTCCTGAAAATTGAAAATTCAGAAAAAAGATATGACAATTTTTGATAGGTAAATATTATTAAAGATAAATGAAAATCAGTAAAACAATTTAAATAGACCTATAACACCCCATGTAATAAAAGTGGTCATTAAAATATCCCAACTACCAAAAGCCTAGGATCTGACAAGTTTTGCCTAGAATTCTACCAGACTTTTGAAGAACATTTAATATTCATACTACTTGAATTGTTCCACATAAATTAAAAGAATTTTTTCTAATACCACGAGGAGGAGGAGAAGGAAATGTTTTTGGGTTTGGAAGTTTGGATGAAAAGAGAGAATAGTGTTTATGTTTAAGATACACAGTATACAATCATCAAATTTCCAATGAATACATAAAAAATTATATAAAAAGAAAAGTTACAATATATAGACCTATCTATAAAAAGTGTTAATATGAGCAAGTAAATAAGGTTTTTTTCTTTTATTTATTTAAAGAAGTTATTTTTCATGTTTACCACTAACTGCAATCCTTTTATTCCTGACATTCTTCCCAATATTTCCTCAGTCTCCACTCACTCCCATTCACCTGTCCTTCCCCAAGACATGGTAAGGAGTTCCAAGGTGAGTCATTTCAGTTTGGCATATTTATTTGAGTAAGGTCAAATTGCCTAATATCACTCTTAAAATTGTCTTACATGTTTCTCTATAGAGAATAGGCTTCAACATTCCAGTTCTTGCACAGAAACATAGTCTGATCTTATTCCAAAAGGCTTCACAAAAGGTCCATGCCATTCAACAGACATCTACTATTTGAAGGTTTATTTTCTTTCCCTGAAGGTTGCTCAATGATTTTTCTAATTCACTGTGCTCCCAATAGCTATAATCAGCCTTCCCTGTGGATCTCCTACTCATGATCCTGATTCCTTTACTCATATATGTTGTCTTCCCTCTCTCTTCCTCTGGACCAGGAGTTCCACCTGGTGCTTAGCTATGGATCTTTGCTTCTACCTCTAGTCATTGATGGATGAAGATCCTATCATGACACTTAGGGTGATCATTCATTTGATTATAGAGAATGCCCTTTTTAGACACCTTATTATTGATTGAAATCCTAGCCAGTGACATCTTGTGAGTTCTTCAAGGTTTCCTTAAAACACAATTTCCCTCTATCTCATGCTGGCTCCCTCTATCAAGGTATCCATTTCTATTTTTCTCTCCCTCTGTGTTGCTCTTCTCACTCAACCATTTCATTTTCTTATGAATTACTCCCAGCTCTCTTTGGTCCCTATCCATTATGTTCCTGATTTACTAAGGATATCTTGTCTATTTTCTCTTCCCAGGGTATCTCTAGATGTCCCTCTTAAGGTTCTTCTGTTCCCAAGTAGTTCAGAGGTTGTGATTTCCATCATGGATATTATTTGCTTTTTTGTTTAAAGTCCATTTAAGAGTGAGTACATACCATGTCTCTTTTTTAGGGCCAGTATTACGTCCGAGGTTAGGGTGCTCCAAATCCAACCATTTGCCTGTAAATTTTAGAATGTCACTAATTTTTTTACTGCTTAGTAGAACTCCATTTTGTTGATGTGTCAAAATTTTAATCCATTTTTCAAGTAAGGGGCATCTAGACTTTTTTCCAGGTCCTGGCTATTACAAATAATGCTACTCTGAACATAGGTGAAATAATCACAATTGCATCTTTTGAGTATATGCCCAATACTGGTATTTCTGGATCACTGGAGAGATTGATTCCCAGTTTGATGAGGAACTACCATATTGATTTCCAAAGTGGTTGTACAAGTTTATATTGTTACCAGCAATGGAAGAATGTCCCCCTTGCACCACATCTTCTCCAACATAGGCTTTCATTTGTGTTTTTTGATATTAGCCCTTCTGATAAGTTAAAAGATGGTATCTCAAAGTTGTTTTGATTGGCATTTCTCTGATGGCTAAAGATGTTTAGCAAATCTCTAAGTGTCTTTTAGAAATTTGAAATTTTTCTTTTAAGAATTCTCTTGTTAGCTCTGAACCTGATTTTTTAATTGGATCATTTGTAATTTTGACCTCTAGTTTCTGGAATTATCTATATATTTTAGATATCAGTCCTCTGTCAGATGTGGGTTTAGTGAAGATTCTTTCCAATCTTTAGGCTGTTTTTTGTCTTATTGACTGTGTCTGCCTTACAAAAGCCTCTCAATTTTAGGAGGTCTCATTTATTAATCAGTGCCTTCAGTGTCTGTGCTACTGGTGTTATATTTAAAAAGTGGTTGCCTTTGCCAATGGCCAATGTATTGAAGTATATTTTTTATTTTCTTTCCTAACAAGTTCAATGTAGCTGGTTTTATATTGAGTTCTTTGATACAATTGGATTTTAGTTTTTACAGGGTGATAGATATAAATCTTTTTTTCCATTCTGTACAGAATACCCTCCAGTTATGCCAGAAACATTTATTGAAAATACTTTTATCATTACATATTTTTGACTCTTTTTCAAAAATCAGGTGATTATAGTTGTGTGGATTAAGGTCAAAATCTTTAATTTAATTACATTGATCAACATGACCATTTTTATGCCAGGACAAATATTATTTTTATCTGTAGCTCTATAGTATAGCTTGAGGTCAGGAATGATGTTGCTTCTCGAAGCTCTTGTATTGAACAGGATTATTTTGGTAATCTTCTGGGTTTCTTGTTATTCCATATAGTGCTGAGTGTTGCTTTTTCAAAGTCAGTAAAAAATTGTTGGAATTTTGATGTGCATTGATTTGAATCTGTAGATTGCTTTTGGTAAGATTGTCATTTTTTACTATGTTGATCCTATGTATTCAGTAGAACGGAAGATCTTTTTATTTTCTGATATCTTATAAAATTTTTTCCTTCAGTGAAAAGGCACAGAATTTTTGCCCAAACTCCCAGTCCAGTCAAAAAGAGTAAGGAGTGATTATATAAGCAAAGGGGTCAAGATCAGGGTGGGGAAACCCTCAGAGACATGAACTAGGTACTCTGAATATGGAAGACAGTGTGTGGCTTGGGCAGATCGTGGGGTCTCTGGCAGTAGGACCAGAATTTATCTCTAATGCATGAACTGGCTTTTTGGAGCCCATTTTCTATAGAGGTATGCCTTGCTCAGGCTTCATATGGTGAATGGGTTTAGTTCTGCCTCAACTTGATATGCAAACCATATTGACTCCATGTGGGAGTGCTTACCCTCTCTGAGAAGTGGATAAGGGGTAGGGTGGGAGGAAGCTGGGGGCTATAAGGAGGAGAGGAGGGAAGGGGAACAGTGGTTGGTTTTTAAAATTTAAAAAAATGTAATAAAAAATTAAAAAAAAATTAAACAGGTCTTCCACTTTTTTGGTTAGCATTACCCCAAAATATTTAAAGCTATTTGCAGCTATTATTAAGTATGATGGTTTTTTTTATTTTTTATTTCAGCCCTTTTATCAAATATGAGAGCTATTGACTTTTTGAGTTAATCTTTTACTCTACTACATTGCTAAAGGTGTTTTTCTTTACTTTGGTATGTGTTGCTGAGATATTAATATTTTATTTTTATTTTTAACTACATAAAACTTTTTTATCACAAAAATTTTACAAATACATACATGCATGCTCATTATTATTGTTTATATATATTTTTTAATTTGACTTTCTACAGTGTGAGAAAATAACTCTCCAGGACATTTGGGTTTCTCTTTTTTATTTTCACATTGCAAGCTATTCAGTGCTTGTAGTTTGCAACTTGGCTGTTTATTACTTTTTTTTTTAAAGTCCACAAAGGAGTGAATACATTCCCTGCTTATCTTTCTGGGTTTGTGATACCTCACTCAAGAGGATATTCTCCAAATCCATTCATTTGCCTGCAAAGTTTAGGGTGTCATTTTTTCTGACCACTGAGTAGTACTCCATTGTGTAGATGTACCACAATTTGTTAATCCATTCCTCAGTTGAGGGGGATCTAGGTTGTTTCTAGGTTCTTGCTATTATGAATAATGCTGCTATGAACATAATTGAGCTAATGATTTTGGAGTGGGAATGTATATCTTTAGGGTATATACCCAATAATGGTATTGCTGTTATTCTATTTTAATTTTAGTCACCAATATTAATTCTTGAAAAGTTTCCAAACCAGCTATAAACATGATACTGGGTAGGTTGTTGGGAATAGGAAGATAATTTAGAAGAATGATTGATGTAATGGACATTCAGATAAATAGACAGCATGGCAGACATCTGTAAGAGAATCAGCCTGCAGACATACTGCCTGTTGTAGGCTCTGAAAAGAAATTATAGCAGAGTCTCATCTCTTCTTATAGTTTTCTGAGGAAGGGGAAACATTTGAATAGGACCCTGAAGCCAAGGTGTCTAATTCCCCAACAAGCACCAGGCAAAAGGATCTATGATCATTAGTAGCCAAAGGTGACTCTTTAATTTACCTGAGTTGCAAAATAATTTATGTAAGTGAGAAATATTGCACTTGACAGTCTGTTAGCTTGAGATTCTCTGATAATGCTCTCTATAGGTTTCAAATCAATATCTATAGCAATGATGGACACACACTTCAGGTGTTTTGGCCTGAGCAATAATCTTGTGTGGAGTATAATGACTGTATGCTTACTTAGTGCACTTTATGAAGTAATGTAGCTAACTACAGATAAATATAAAATATTTAAAGTGCCAAAGCAAGGACCAGAGCAAAGAGATAATATAGCTTCAGGAGAGTCACTGCATATGGCTGAGAAAGTCATTAATATGAAAAACCATTCGCAGCACTGATAGAAAATTTGGAAAGTTCATTTATGGTTGTTCAATAATACAGGTTAAGTTGGTTTCTCTTTGTCATTCTTAGACTCATAAATAAAAGAATTTCAGGTGGATTAAAAAAAAGTTCAAGAACATTTTTATTAGAGTTTTTAAAAAAAACCCAGAGGGCAAACAAGCTGTATATCATGACAGCTTCTTGAAAGAGAAGGATGGAACAGTGAAGGAGGAAAACAGCCACACCATTTAAGTTAAGTAGGCATGAGGTCAGCCACTTGATGTCAGATAGCCACATGGTGGAAAGTGACCTTTGGCCCAGGTGTTAAGAAAAGCAGGCTTATTGCAGATATGGAAAGTTAAAAGGAAAAAGATACGCTTAATAATGAAGAAGCAGAAGATTTAAGGTGCTAGGTTTTTGTGTTTCTGTTCCCCATTAAAGGTGACAGAAAATCTGAGTAGGAAAATTACATTATTTCATTAACATTAGTCTCCTCACTTCTTTAGGATAACTTGAGATGAATCTACCTTTCTAAGAGTGGTCCTCTGGCAAGGTGACTGATAGACAGCTAGAATGTAAAGTCTCCACCTAGACCAGAGAAATCATCTCATTGACTAGAAGAAAGTCAGGGAATCATTTACAATAAGAATATTTTCCTGCTGATGGTCATGAAAACTCTTCATGTTTAGGGCTTCCAATGCAGAGAACTGGTAGAAGATGCAAAGCTGCTTCAGACTAACTGTGCCTAATCAAACAGTAACTGTATTGAGATAAAGTCTGTGGACACGGGAATGTGTCCCTTTTCATCAGTTGCAGTGATTAGTTTTTGTTTGTTTTGTCAATTTGGCATAAACTGTACTCATTTGGTAAGAGAAAACCTTAATTGATTAGATGCTTTTATCAGATTGCCTTAATGGCAAGTCCATATAGAATTTTCTTAATTAATGATTGATTTAGGTGAGTCCAACCCTCTGAGGATAGTGCCACCACTAGGCCGGCAGTTCTGGGCTGCAGAAAAAGTAAGCAGATTGGGCTTACTTTATTCTTCTATGGTTTCTATTTTATTCCCTGGCTCTAGGGTTATATTCTGACTTACCAAGGTGATATACTGCAACTAGGAGGTATATCTAGTTGCTTATAATCATGGTGTTTATCACAGCAAGAGAAAACAAATTAGTACACCTGTCAACCTCCTAAAACGCTAATATGGTGGTGTGATCATTGCTGGTAGGTACCACTAAATACCAGTGTGAAGGATTTTTTCTTTTCTTATTTAAATTTTTTGGGGCTATTTGAAAAATTGTCTCATTGAACCTAGGGTGTCATCTGTCTCCCAATAAATCACAGAATAACCGTGAACTTCTTATTTTCCAGTCTTTACTTTCTCAAGTACTGGAACTGGAAGCATGCACCATCATAACCAGCTTCCATGGTATTTTATCTCAAACTTGGGCTCTCTTACAATCTAGGCAGGCAAAGCACCAACTGAGTTTCATGGTATGGCTGGAGTAGATGTGCCTCTTTTCACTATCTAGTATTGTGATGTATCTGATAAGCTCATAGGCCATGTTTGTGTGCACTCATGTGCACAAATGTTTCTGACTTAATCTTATAAATCCATAGGTGGTAACGAGCAAGCCTTGTATCAGCCTGTCCTTCAGGGTTCATGCTGGATAGAGAATAATATTTTTCTTTTCTTGCTCAGACACATTCTACCTTAGCATTTGCTATGTAAACAGTGTTAACTGCTGTCTTAGCAGGTAGCATTTAGTAGCCAAGGCCCCTGGTTAAAGCTGATGTTCTGCACAATAAATCAGACTGGTTCCCACAGAGTGTATAGCAGCTACCTTATCCCCACATTTTCCTTTCTGTGATGCTTGATTCTCCCATCTTCTCAGCATAGGAAGTTGAACAGTTTTAACAGAAATTAAATTAAGGATCACCATTTTAAAAAGAGCTATGTTAATGAGTTAGTGCTAAAATTGAGGATTAAAGTGTACTATAATTTCACATTCATAAGGCTTGGACAATGTCTCTGGCTTCATCATGTCTTACTTTAGGATGTGGGAACTAAACTTTGAGAGCTCCCTAGATTTTTCTAACAGTTGTATGACAGAATCTATATCTTCTCACAAGTGGCAGAAATCGCTGTCACCTAGATTTTATGTGAATTGTCTACTTCTCATTTGCTTTTTCTAATCAAGTGATTGTAGAATGTGCCATTCAAGTGCTGGGGAGATTGATTATATGTCTAATGACTCTCTTGGGATTATGAGGATCAGGGTTTCAGAATTCATCTGAAAAAGGCATGTGTAATGGTATGAATTGTAACACTTAGGGCTGAAGAAGCAAAGATATATGGAGCCTTGACGCTGAAGTCCCTTCACAGCCAGCTTCACCTACATGATGTGATTCAGGGTTGTGGGGCTCTGTTAATCGCACTGAGAAAAATAGTGGATATTGACCTCTAGGCTTAATGTGCACATGCACAAAGATGCAAGAGCATGTACATATAAATATGCATACACAAGCATACATGCACATTAATTTTAAAAATGTACTATTCAAACCTTCACATGAGTGAAGTGCAACATCAGAAACTTCGTGACTATTGTCACAAGTGGAGCTAAAACTGCTAAACCAGAATAGATGGACATTTGAATAAAGAAGACTTTGTCACTCTCCTGATTGAGTGGTTTGTGGAATCTCAATATACACTGTATTTTGCAAGACTCCTTAAAGATTCTCTGCTTATCATGTCCTTTTTATCTACCTTTTCAGAAGTGTGAACATCTACTAGGCCTGTAGACCCCTACACATAATGCCATCTGACTCTGGGGTTATTTATTTTCCTCTTTCTCTTACTCTGCAGAGGAACTGGTGGCAGGTCAATTTTTAAGTTCATGTTTGAGCATGAATAATTTTCTTTAAGAAGGCTTTCTTGGTTTTGGCTCAGTTGGCAAAGTACTTTCTTCATAAGAAATGGCTCACTTGGTAAAGTGCTTGCCATGAAAGTACAAACAATTGAGTTTGATCCCCTAGTGCCTGCATTCAAATCAAAAAGATTCAGTGGCATACATTTGAAATATCAGCACTAGAGATGTAAATAAAGGCACATAAGCAGGGTTCATTACACAGCTAGCCCAATCTATGTAGTGAGTTACATGCCAATAAAAGACCTTGTCCTATAGCACTTGAGAAATGAAAGCTGACATTGTTCTCTGGCCTTTTCATGAATATTTACAAATTTGCACATACACACAAACATGCACACATACACACATACCACATAAATATGCAAACTCTGCTATTATGTCACTTCCTGTAAGTATTTATAACCAGACCTTTCCATATTTCCTCTCTCCTGTCTATAAAATAAACACTAAGGGGTCTTATTTTTATACTCAACATGTGAGTCAGTGCTGGAATATATACTACATTTTCCACAAAGATGAATAAAGAAAAATTTGAGCATGATCAATGACACGATTCTTATAATGAGCAAATTCGATAAAATGTTCTAACTCTGATATAGATAGAGCTATTTCTGTCTATCCATGTGGATGGATGGGTAAATGGATAGATGAAAGATAGGTAGATGCACTCAGATAGATAGATAGATAGATAGATAGATAGATAGATAGATAGATAGACAGACAGACAGACAGACAGACAGATGTTATTGAAGGTTTCCCAACCCATTTGGTTGAAGATTTGGAACCTGCCTGCGGTGGCTTTTGTCCCCCAAAGAAATGAATCAGACACTTATATTAACTTCATACTGTTTGGCTCATGTCTCAAGCACATTACTAGCTAGCTTTTTCATCATAATTCAACCCATTTCCATTTATCTGTCTGCCACGTGGCCCAGCCATTGGTTTACCTGGATTTCTTACATGTCTGTCTTCTTCAGGGGTTAGATGAAGACTGTGTAACTCCACCATCCTGCTAAATGTCTGATTCTCCACCCACTTTTATGGTGCTGTGCATAGACCAAAACAGTCCTTTATTTACAGCATACAGAAAACATTCCATCACAATTCCTCTTTTCTGACTAATCAAAAAGGAAGGTTTCAATTTCCGTATAGCAAAATTATGTACAGAACAGCTCTCAAGCAGGAATTACAGTCACAATATACAGTCTATTTGTATTCATAAAATTAAAGAGAATATTCCATTATCTATCTTATCATTGTGAGTCTAAAGTTTCATATCTAATATACCTTTTAAACTAAAAAGAACTATACCTATAATTATTAAACCTTCAACAACATCAAAGACCACAGGAGGATATAATATTATCCAAATAAACAGGAAGTACAAGCAACCTCTGAAATCTGGAAAATGACAGAGATGACACCTGTCTGCCTGGACAGTCACCCAAAGTTCCTTTGTAACATTGGGGTGTGATCTTCAGTCTTTATGGCCCAAAGTCTCTGGCACACCTTTCAGTGATGCAGGAAATCTAACACAGTCCATCAGTTGATTATATTGTATCCTGAAAGATGCCTGTCATTTTTTTTTCTGCAAAGCAGAAACCTGGAGGACCATCTAGGCTTGTTCTGCCAACATTCAGAGGTCACTTTCCTAGGGAACCTACATGTCCTGTTTATACAGCATACGATCAAGCAGTCAGTACCAGAACAGTTTTTTGTCCAGAGGCTAACTATTGTCACAAAATGAATTCTACATGAAGTTTCTTCAGTGCCCATCATTTTCCTAAAATACATTGGTGCTGCCAGGAGCAGACCTTTATCACTGTCCAGAAAAGTCTAAGTTCTTAAAATATTTTAAATGCCGTATTCTGCATGTGTTTGAAGTGTTTGAAGACTACCTATTTAATTGAAATATGTCTTTGCATAACTACAAAATCTTAACTAGCATGACTATAAGTTTGGTTATCATAGATGACTATTAATCTGCATTTCTCAATTACACATTACAATTTTAAATGAGTTACATAAGCATCATACCTTAATCAAGAATAGAAAAATGCATACAGCATAACAAAATTGACCTTAAGTTTGTATCAATAAATCAAAATCCACTTATCTTTCCTAATCATTCCTATATATTCCCCTCTTTTATAAAAAGAGATTGACTATGACCATTTATAATAAAAACAAACATTAATAAGTAATATTTTTGGGAAATTGGACATAGCTTTCTTTCTTTTACTACTTCCTGCTGACAAAGGATGATGACGATCACATGGGGTCTTGAGGCTTGATCACCTCAACGGCTTCTTGGAAGCTGAGAATGTACAGGTGGCCTTGGCAAATGAAACCACATTTGTGTAGAATCAATCCACAAGTTTTGATCTTCTGTGGAGACAAAAACAGAAACCCTTTTCCCAAGCAATATATTCTCATAAACAGATTTTGAAGTCAAGATATCTTTAAAGTATATGTATTTGTTTAAGTTAGCAATGAATTGTCTTTCTGAAATTAGCTCATTAAAAGTGAAAAAATGAAAAGAAAACATAATAATCATAATCCAGACTATCTGTTTATCTGCCATCTTTTGTGGCTTTTTTTAATATTTATTTTCTATTTCTCTTTCTTAAAGGGTTTTCTTTACCCTTTTCTCTCTCTCTCTCTCTCTCTCTCTCTCTCTCTCTCTGAAGCCTATACATATTTTACATACATTGTACTCCATTTAGAGGTTTTGTGACTCTAAATCTGTTTCATTGAGAATCCTTAACATTTTCTAACCCTAAGAGCTTTTAAAATGTCAGTATCACTTTAATTGCTGACTCCACCACTTTTGGCGTCATTTCAAAATGGCTGAGGTGCTTGCTGCATCTCTGATGCTGCTGGCAAGCAGAGCAGTCTCAGGAAATGTTACTACCAGAAAAACTGTTTTCAACTGTTTCCTTTCTGTTCAGTACAAGCAGAAACCTTAAATCAATGACACTTATGCCAAGCCTTCCATGAAACAAATGAGTTTAAGCTGTGTGCTGTGGACGTGCCATTTTTAAATTCAAGCCTGAACACCATGCTGTCTCTATACCATAAATCAATTCAAATACACAATTCAGAAAGCCATTTTTGGCTCTGTCTCAGTGATGTAGAACACTCTTTAAGCTTTCTAAACTTTCTCAGGGTTTATGTGGGTGTTCGGCCCATGTTGGGATGCTATCTGTTTTAGAAGGTTTCCAGACTGATTTTGGCCCAAGGTTTGGAACCTGCCTGTGGCAGCTTTTGTCCTCCAGATAAATGAATCAGACACTAATATTAACTTCATATTTTTTGGCTCATGTCTCAAGCACATTACTAGCTAGCTCTTTCATCTTAATTCAACCCATTTCCATTAATCTGTCTGCCACGTGGCCTGGCCTAGATTCTTTACATGTCTGTCTTCTTCGGGGGTTGGAGGGAGACTGCGTAATTCCACCCTCCTTCTACCTGCTGTCCTCTGATTCTCCACCCACTTCTGTGGTGCTGTGCATAGGCCAAAACAGACCTTTATTTACAGCACAGAGAACATTCCATCACAGATATATAGATATATAGATAGATGATAGATAGATAGATAGATAGATAGATAGATAGATAGACAGATAGATACATACATACATACAGACATACATACATACAAATAAACTAGATAGATGATAAATAGGTATACAAATAGATGATTGACAGAGGTAAAATCTTTTTTAAAGAAAAGCTACAGTTAGTAACCTCATACTATTGTCTGATTATGATTATCTGATTAACGAAGCATAGATGTAAAGAAATTGAAACTTCTAAGTTCATTGGAAAATTGAAATGCTGCCAAGAAGACAGCTTAGTAGACAAAGTACTTGCTTTATAACACTTAATTTTTCAGATTTCATGTAAATAGGTGGGTGTTATTGCACTTTTTATCATTTCTGCACTGTGGAGGCAAGGATGGGGAGGAGATTCCTGTTGGCCAGCCTACTCTAATCAGGGAGTTTCAGGACAGTGAAAAGACTTTGTCAAACAATGAAGTGGTTGGCATCTCAGTAACAACAGATGAGAATGGCCTCTGGCTTCTGTATGTTCTTTACATACATGCATGCATTTGAGAGTGTACATATCATATGTACACTAAAAACAGAATATAAAGTCATGCAAACAAAAGAGAATAGCTACCAGCACACACAAGTGTACCACTCACAAGAAGACACAGGTATATATACTCACCTGTATTCACAACACCACACACATACTCCCACAAGAACTCCCACATACACAAATAGTAGTAAATGCTAAAAAGCATCAGAACTATTTATAAAATCAGTTGTCTGATCTCTGGCTGGGGCAGCTTGTGTGACGTCTGAGATGAGTGAAATACATAAAATTATATTCTTCATATTACCTCACCTAAAGTCACTATTATTTTCTTTCCAAATCTTATATTTCTCATAACCCTCAGAAATTGAGTAAACCTGAGTGGGATAAACAGAAATGAATTACACCAATTTAATATTTCAGTTTCATGGTGACTGCCAGAATAAAATATAGTCTTCAGGCTTCTTTTTCATCAGAGTTAAACTGCCTGGTTTTAAAATAGTTTGTCCATTGAATTAGTTTCCTGCCTGTCTCTCACACAGGGTAGACACAGCTGTCTGCACCCAGCTTCTCATTCTGGAACATTCTGATTTTTATTTGTATGCATTCTGAGTAAAGAATAATGATCTTCTGTGCTTTGAGAATGCCATTCTCCCAAGCAGTTCCTAGCATTTTGTAAATGTTAACTCATTAGATCACATAGCATCCAAGGTCATCTATTACCCTGAGTAAGGTCAAAAGCATCCTATTTCACATTTCACACATGGAGAAACTTTAGGGACTTCAACCCAAGGTCACTCCTCATCAGCAGGACACAAGAGAAGACAAGAGCAGAAATGATTCCTCAGAGGCAGGCATTCATGACTCTGTCCTCTGACTGCAGCATGCTGGGTCCTTGGGACAAGCAAAGACAGTGATGCCTGAAAAAGAATGTTCCAACTGCAAACAACAAACCCTGAACAACTTGGGATCAGAAGGAACTTAAGAGAGAAATATAGACTTCCCTAAGAAAAGAAGACAGATTACCTTAGCAAATTGGGATCATAATAGGTTGCAACCATGAAAAGGAGGAAACAAACAATAAGAATAGGATATGATTGAGTGAGGGGGCAACAAAGAGATAAAAAAAATAAAAGATATCTTGATAGCAGAAGCCAATGTGGTATTGGACAGAGACTGGGTGCTAGTGAAAAATCCAAAAACTGAAAGGATATCACTGGCTAGGTCTCTAACCAATAGTGGAGTGGGTTCCTATAAAGTACATCCCCTATAGTCAGTTGAATAACCACTCTAAGTGTCATCACAGAACCTACTTTCAACAATGAATAGAGATAGAGGCAGAAATCCTTACCTGAGCACTGGGCTGAAGTGTAGCTGAGAGCAACAGAGGAGAGTTTGTATGAGTAAAGAGATAGGAATTATGAGAAAAAAAATCCCACAGGGATGGCTGGTTACACCCCTGGGAAGCTCACTGATTTAAGAACAACCACTGGGGAACCATCAGGGAAAGGAGCCAAGCCCTCCAAGAGTAGGCAACTGATAATCAGCAAGGGAAGTATGTGGAGCCTGAAAGAGTGAGATCAAACTGTGTTCCTATGTGTTGGCTGGCAAGTTGAAGCCCATTGCCTCCAAAGGAACACCTAACTCAGTCTTGATATTGGGATAAGGAAATCGGACTTTCCTAGAATCAATGTTCCATGCTGAGCTAACCCACCTTAGGACATCTAGAGCTTTTGGGGGAGGAGATGGAGGGATGTAGTGGGAGAGACTAAAGGCTGACTGGGAGAATTTGAGAAGACAGAAAGGAGGGGGAGCAGGGGAATACATGGATAAAATGACTTTATTTTATAAATAAATCTTAAAAAGATATATATGTATATATAAATATACATATGCACATATATATACACATTAATATATATGTATATATATTTATATATATATACAAAGTTTGAATTTCCTATTCAAACACTACCACAATAAACATCACCCTAAAACAGGCATTGCTATCTTCATTTCAGATTAGGAGCCTTAATGTGCAGAGGATAGTGTTTTAAACATTGGAGAACCCATGCAGTAAGGAAAAAGTAGATCTGAGATAGGAAAATGTCTGGGAACCAAGGAGAGGAAGCTGAAAAGAAGATCACGTGTTTTCATACTTGTTAATGAGCTAAAAAAATATCCTCTGGACATCATAATGTAACTAAAATTGTTTACAGAGAACAAATATATTTTCCCAAGCCAACTTAACAAGAATAGTAAGAAGCCTCTATCTTAGGGCCAAAGTCATTTACCCCTTACCTCTATTTGCTAACCCTAACCAGAGCCCCTTCTGATCCTTTTAACATATTTCTTTAGAAAGGGTTCACTTGCCAGGCAGTGTTGGCTCATACCTTTAATCTTAACACTCAGGGAGGCCTTTTACAGTTCAATCACTGCTTCTCTAGCAACAAGCCTTTAGTAGTTTAGTGGAGTAGGTGTATAAAGCTTCAACCTATTGGGGATTTCAGTGGTCTTCCCTGACATGGTGTTCTTTGATTTTTGAAAAATAAATTGAAAACGACACAGAAAATTTTAGCAGAAGTGTAAATTGATTCAAAGTGAATTATGGGAGAGAAGCTTCAGCAGCTAAGAGCATTTGCTGCTTTTGCTGAGTTCTGTAAGTCCAACTGTAAGAATACATACTCACAACCCCTGAAATTTCATCTCTAGGTGATCCAATGCACTTCTGGTTTCCACAAGTTTCTGAATTCCTTTTCCTACTCTATCAAAACTAAGATAAATAATGATGATGATGATAAATCCTAGAAAAACCCTCTCTACAGGGGCCATACCAGCTGTCAGAACCTAGGGAGATCCAGTACCCACAGACCATCACAACTCCCTCAGATCCCACTCAACCTACCTACAAATGAGTCTTCTCTCTTCTTCACTACATTTCAGTTCACATCCCCCAAAGAAATAACAAATTTGAGATGGGCATCTTCAGACCACGCAGTCCCCATTCCTAGAGCAGAGTAAGGGGTAAGCAAATTCTAACTCATAGGCCACTCAGAGGCCTCCTCTCCAAAGCTGAGAACAAAGTCCCAAGCTTTGACCTCACACACAGTCTGGCCCTAAACCTATAAAAGCTGAGAGAAACCTTCCCCAACAATCCCCAGAAACATATAACAGAAGGGACATCCCATGACCAAACCTCACATCCAAAGCAGGCTGCTGTGTCATTACAGATTAGCATCTTCAGACCATGCAGACCACATGTCTAGAGCAGAGTAACAAATGGAGATCTTCAGATCATGCAGATTCCATGTCCAGAGCAGAATAAGAGATTCTGAAGAACTTGTGTACAGAGCAAACTGGAGACATACAACCCCTATAGCCACAACTGACTAAGATACAATTATGAGCTAAGAGTGAACCAAGTAAGCAACGAGCAGATGCCAATACAAAAATACATATAACAATATAAAGAATAAGGCACCACAGGGAAACTGGTGGTTCTACAACACAAAGAACTAAACAAAGCAATGAAGAGGAAACAGAAGGAAAAACATTAAAAAAAAAACACTTTTATGAAGATTATAGAAGTCTTAGAAGAGGATATAAAATTGTTTAAAAAACAGAAAACAAATACAAAAAGAATTAGAAGAGTTGAACAAATCCACAAAAGTAAACCAAAAAAATAAAAAAATGAATAAAACAAACATTCCAGGAATTAAAAATTGAAATAGAAGCAATAAAGAAGGCACAAAAAGAGAAAAGGTGGAAATAGAAAATCTGAAGATACAAACTGGAATTACAGATACAAGCATAACCAACAAAATCCAGAAGATGGAAGAGAGAATTTCTGGAGTGGAAGATACAATAATAGAAATAGATACATCAGTCAAAGAAAGCACTAAAACCAAAAAAATTCATAATGCAAAGTGTTTGGGAAATTTGGGAAACTGTGAAAAAACCAAACCTGAGAATAATAGGAATAGAAGAAAAGAAATACCAGATGAAAGGCAGAGATAATATATCCTATAAAATCATAGAAGAAACCTTTCCGAGCCTAAAGAAGAAAATACCAATAAAGATAGAAGGAGCTTAAAGAACACCAAGTAGATTAGTCCTCCCTCCAAAAAAAAGTCTGATTGCTACAACATAATCAAGCCACAAAACATGCAGAACAAAGAAAAAATATTAGAACTTGTAAAGGAAAAGGACCATCTTATCTATAAAGTCAGACCCATCAGAGTAACACCAGACAATGAAAGCAAGAAAGTACTGGTCAGAAGTTATACAGACACAAAAAGATTATGGCTGACAACCCAGACAACTATACCCAGCAAAACTATCCATTGTCATAGATGGAGTAAGCAAGAAACTTCATGACAAAATCAGATTTAAACAATACCTGTTCACAAATTTAGCCCTACAAGAAAGCACTAAAGAAAAAATTCCAATGTAAAGAACACAGATACAAATAAAACCACAAAAAATAATCCCACAGAAGAAAAGCCCAAAGAAAGGATATACATGCAAGCTACCACCAAATATAACAGGAAATAACAATCAATGGTCATTAATATCACTTAGTATCAGTATATTCAATTCACCTATAAAATGACACAACCCAACACAATGGATAGAGAAAAAGAAGCCATCCTTCTGCATATAAGAAACACACCTTAACTTTAAAGATAGACACAAGCTCAGAGTTAAAGGTTGGGAATTTTTTTTCCAATCAAATGTTCACAAGAAACAAGCTGATGTTTCCATCCAAATATCAATCAAAGTAAACTTCAAACTACAATCAATCAAAAGAGACCAGGATGAACAATACTTTTGCATCTCAGGAAATATTGATCAAGATGAAATCTCAATCCTTAGTATTTACTCCCCTAATATAAGGGTTACTATTTATGTAAAAGAAACACTACAAAATATTAATCCCCACATCAAATATCACATTCTAATAGTGGGAGAATTCAATACAACACTTTCACCCTTGGACAGGTCAACCAGACAGAGACTCAACAGAAAAATAAGGGGTCTAACAAATGTTATGATGCAAATGGAATTAATAGATAATTATAAAAGTTTCCACCCAAACACAAAGGAATATACATATTCCTCAGCACCACACAGAACTTTCTCTAAAATTGACCACATACTTGGTCATAAAGCAAATATTATTAGAAACAATAAAAATGGAAATAAACCCTTGTTTCATATCATACCACCATGGTCTAAAGTCCAACAACAAAAATCACAGAAACCCTACAAACTTACGGAAACTGAATATCTCTACAAGGAATCACTTTTGGGTCAAAATGATGTTAACAAAAAAAATCAAAGATTCAGTAGAACTTAGTGAAAATTAATCTACAAAATATCTGAACTTATGGGACACTATGAAAGCAGTGTAAAGAGAAAAATTCATAGCACTAGAGGCCTATATGTAAAAATAAAAAATCTCACACAAGAGACATAACAACTCACCTGAAGGATTTAGAGCAATTAGAAGCAAACTCCCATAGAAGCAGTAGATGGCAGGAAATTATCCAACTTAGGACTGAAATCAGTACAATAGATACAAAGACAAAAATACAAAGAATCAATGAAACAAAGAGTTGGTTCTATGAGAAAGTCAACAGGGCAAACAAATATTAATCCAAACTAACCAAAACAGAGAGAGATTATGCAAATTAACAAAATCAGAAATGAAAAAGAGACATAACTACAGACATCCACAAAATACACAGAATTAAAGGTACTGTTTGAAAATCTGTACACTACTAAAATGGAAAACACAGAAGAAATAGACAGCTTTCTGGACAGGAACAAATTAACAAATTTAAATCAAGATCAGATTAAAGACCTAAGCAGTCCTAAAACACCAAAGAAAATTAAAGGTATGAATAGAAGCCTCCCAAATTAAAAAAGTCCAGGGACCAGATTGTTTCACTGCAGAAATCAAATAGAAATTAAAAGAAGAACTAATACCAATACTCAAAAAGCTGTTCCTCCAAACTGAAGAAACACTGCCAAATTCTTTTCATGATGTCACAATCACCCTGATACAAAAGCCACTCAAAGAAGAAACAAAAAAAAAAAAGAGAATTACAGAACAATCTCCCTCATGAACATTGATACCAAAAGACTCAACAAACTTCTGGCAAACCAAAAACAGCAAAGTATTAAAAAAAGTCATCTACCACAATCAAGTAGTCTTCATTCCAGAAATACAGGTTCAACATATGAAAAACTGTAATAAAGAAATAATCAAACTAAATGGACAAAAACTCAAAGCAAAGGGCCAACTTACATATAAAGACAGACCCATCAGAATAACATCTGACTATTCAATGGAAATGATGAAAGCTAGAAGGGCTTGGTCAGAAGTTATACAGACACTAAAAAAGCATGACTGCCAAACAAGAGTACTATACCCTGCAAAATTATCAATCACCATAGATGGAGTAAACAAGATGTTTCATGACAAAGTCATACAGAAACTATCTATCTACCAATCCAGCGCTAAAGAGTATTAGAAGGAAAACTCCAACCTAAGGACCCCAGATACACCCATCAAACCACAAACAATCAATAATTCCACAGAAGAATACTCCAGAGAAAGAAAATACAAACAAGTTATTGCCAAAAATGACAGGAAATATCAATCAATGGTCACTTATTTCCCTTAATATAAATGAACTCAACTCTCCTATAAAATGTCACACACTAACAACATGGATACAACAACAGAAACCATCCTTCTGTTGCATACAAGAAACATACCTCAACCACAAAGACAGACACAGGCGTAGTGTAAAGGGATTGGAAAAGATTTTCCAGTCAAATGGTCCTAAGAAACAAGCAGCGATTGCAATCCTAAAATCTAACAAAGCAGACTTTAACCTAAAAGCAATTAAAAGGGACCAAGATGGTCATTACTTATTCATCACAAGAAAAACTGGTCAAGAGGAGATTTCAAACTTGAGTATTTATGCCCCTAATATAAGGGCACCTACTTATGTAAAAGAAACACTGCTAAAGCTCGAATCCCACATCAATTCTTACACCCTAATAGTGGGAGCCTTCAATACTCCACTTTCAACCCTGGATAGATCAACCAGACAGAGCCTCAAGAGAAAAATAAGGAGGATAAAAGAGGTTATGATGCAAATGGATTTAATAGACATCTACAGAAGCTTCCACCCAAACACAAAATAATATACATATTTGTCAGCTCCTTAAGGAACTTTCTCCAAAATTGGCCACATAATTGTCCATAAAGCAAATATCAACAGATACAAAAAAATGGAAATAATCCCTTATAACATATCGTACCACAAGGGCCTAAAGTTAGAGTGCAACAACATCAAAAATCAAAGAAAACCTACCAACTAATGGAAACTAAACATCACTGAGCTGAACCATCTCTGGGTCAAGGAAGAAATTAAGAAAGAAATCAAAGTCTTCCTAGAAATTAAGGAAAATGAATCCACAACATACCCAAACTTGTGGGGTACAATGTAAGCAGTCTTAAGAGAACAATTCATAGTGCTAGATGCCTATATGAAAAACCTAGAGAAATCCCACACTAGACACCTAACAGCTCAGCTGAAAGACTAAGAACAATTAGAAGCAAACTCACCTAGAAGGAGTAAACAGCAGGAAATAATCAAACTTAGAGTTGAAATGAATACAATTGAAACAAAAAGAACAATACAAAAAAAATCAATGAATCTAAGAGTCGGTTCTTTGAGAAAGCCAACAAGATAGATAAGACCATATCCAAACTAATCAAAAAAAAAAAAAAAGAGAGAAAGTGTCCAAATCAACAAAATCAAAAATAAGAAGGGGGACATAACAACAGATATCTAGGATATCCAGAGAATTATCAGATCATATTTTGAAAATCTGTATTCCACAAAAATGGAAAACCTAGAAGAAATGGACAGCTTTCAGGACAGGTACCATCTACCAAAATTAAATGAAGATCAGATTAATTACCTAAACAGGCCTATAAACCTTAAGGAAATTGAAGCTGTCATTAAAAACCTCCCCAAAAATAAAAGCCCTGGTCTAGATGGTTTCACTGCCGAACTCTACCAGACATTCAAAGAAGAATTACAACCGTTACTCCTCAAACTATTTCACACAGTACAAACTGAGGGAATATTGCCAAATTCCTTTTATGAGGCCACAATTACCCTAATACCAAAGGCACTCAAAGAAACAACAGAGAAGGAGAATTACAGACCAATTTCCCTCATGAATATACAATTCTCAACAAAAATTTGGCAAACCATATAAAACAATGTATAAAAAACATCATTCACCATGACCAAGTAGATTTCATCCCAGAAATGCAGGTCTGGTTTAACATACGAAAAACTGTAAACATTATCCATCATATAAACAAACTATAGGAACAAAACCACATGATCTTATCCTTAGATGGTGAAAAAGCCTTTGACAAAATTCAACACTTGTTTATGATTAAAGCCCTGGAGAAATCAAAAATACAGGGATGTAGGGCACTGTTGGCCCTTGCACTATTTCCTGGAATATTCTAATGCACCCTCGCCGCTTATGCTAATTAGGTGTTGAGTAGTGACCTATCCGATGTGCTTATGCTAATTAGGCATCCAACAGTGACCTATCCGACGCGATCCCTGAATATGTTAATGAGGTATTACTTTGGACCACTCACCAGCTATATGCTAATGAGGCATTACTTTGGGACCAATCACACGTCCCAGCTTCTCTATATAAGCAGGCTGCATCTCAGGTTTGTGGTCTTCTTTCCACAATTCTCAACTGAGCTGTACTCCAATAAAGTGTGATCCGAGAAGAATCGTGCATGTGGTGACTTGTCATTCTGCAGGACAGAAAGCAGCTCACCACAAGTGGTGCTGAAACCCAGGAATCTTCCTGAGTGCAAGGCCAGTGAGGGCGGCAGGATGCAAAGGCCATCTCAGAGGAGAACAATTCCCTATAGAGGTGCAATGGCAGCTAAAGCCTCTCTGTTCAAGGGCAATCATTATAAGTCACTAAGGGCGGAGAGCCAGGCTGAGGGGGAGTGCCCTGCATCAACAGCCAAGAGTGCCTGAGTGAATAGGACCTTTTCACAATGCGCTCTGATGCGAATACAGCAAACCAGCCAGAGGCAAAAAACAACTCCAAATAAACAGCAGACTGCAAAAATTCCAACTCCCACCCACTCCTTGAAAAAGGAAAAGGCAGAAGTGAGCCAAGAAGTAAAGTCCCCAAGTGTAACAGGCTCTAATCTTGTACCATTCAAATGTGTGATCTGGAAATTTTGCTTGAGGATCATCTTTTCGGCCTCCATAGACCAATTCCCACTTTCCGCCTGAATCAGGGGGAAGACCGTCAGGAGTATCCATATCAGCATCATCCTTAGAGTCATCCTCAACATGTCTCGTCAATCTTGATGGCACCCTGACTGGCTCCTGATTCTGTGGAGAAACACATAAAGATCCCCTGGATTGAACGATAACACGATCCGGGCCTCAACATTGATTAGAAAGTACATCCTTCCACAAAACCTTGCCTTGATTGTTGGGTTCTGACATCATATGACATTCGGCAAAGGTTTCATTTTTATCATTTAAATTTAGAAAATTTATAGTGAATAAAGCAAGAGAGAGCCTTTGTTTTGGGGTGTAATTCTCTACTATTCCCTCTTTTTGCTTTTACAGGAAGTCCTTGAGTGTACAATGCGCACATGCTATTATCCCATGCCCTTGTGGATTATAGGCCAGGCATGTGATATATTTCACTTGCATTTTGTGACAAAATGAGGCAAAACTCTTAGAGGCATAGGCTGGCACATTGTCTGTTTTCAGTGTATCGGGCTTGCCCCAAGCGGCCCAAGCTTCAAGGGTAATGACATTGGGAACCCTTTCCCCAGAAAGAGGTGTAGCTTGCATTGCCCCAGAACATGTGTCAATGGAAACATTCACATACTGAAGCTTTCCAAAGGATGGAACATGGGTAACATCCATGTACCAAATTTCAAGTGGAAAAATGCCTCTGGGATTAACCCCTATTTTCTGAGCAGGCAAGAATTGCACACAAGCAGAACAGCTTTTCACAATATTCCTAGCTACCTCCCTAGAAATTTGAAATTTAGTTCTTAAAATAGCAGATGAAACATGGTATAAGCTATGAAACTCTCGCACTTGTGTTTCAGAGTCCAATGCCACAAAAGTGTGCGTTGCCAGATCAACTTGTTCATTGGCTTTTGCTGTAGGACCAGGTAACAAAGAGTGAGCTCAGATATGAATAATATAAAAGGGATTGGATCGATGCAAAATCTCACCTCTTATTCCTGCTAAAAGTGAAGCTACTATACTAGAAGGTTTAATATAGGAAACAATTTCTAAATTTTTAACAGCATTCACCACATATGATGAATCAGATAACAAATTAAAAGACTCAGGAAAACATTTAAAAACCTCTAAAACTACTTGGCCTTCTACTATTTGGGGAGTATTTGGACAGCAATCAACAGTTACAGGTGAGCCTCCTTGCACCATGTAGGCTCCTTTCCCAGTCTTAGACCCATCTGTGTAGATGGTTAAGGCATTGCTCAACGGTTGCTCCCTTGTGATCTGAGGAAACACCACAGGCTACTGAACTACAAATCTTAAAAGTTCACTCTTGGGCAAATGATTATCAATTGTACCAGAAAAGGAACAAACCAATATAGCCCATTGAGGTAGTGGCAGTCAATATCTCTACTTGTTCTTTTGTATAAGGGACTATAAGTCGGTCAGGTGTCTTGGCAAAAGATGTAATAGATTGTTTAATGCCTAGTAACGCAACCTCAGCCATCATGAGTGAATAGTGGGACAAGGTTCTCATCTCTGTAGATTTAGTATGAATCCACAGTAGAGGCCCTTCTTGCCAAAGAACACCAGTTGGAAAGCCTAAAGTGGGGAGGATACACATTCAAATGGGCTTGGATTTATCACAGCACACAAACTATGCCCTAGTAATTGCTTGCTCTACCTTTTGAAGTGCTATCTGAGCCTCAGGGGTTAGCTGGTGTAGGGAATTAAGATCTTGATTTCCCTCTAGAATATCAAATAAGGGTTTAAGCTCAAAGCGAGTTAATTTCAAATATGGCCGAATCCAATTTTTATCTCCAAGCAATGTTTGAAAATCATTTAAAGTCCTTAAGCAATTGGTCCTAATTTCTACTTTTTGTGGTATAACATGTGCATTCTGAATAATAGCTCCTAAAATTTCAATAGCTCCTCCCTTCTGTATCTTTTCTGGAGCAATAAATAAACCTTTATCTTTTAATTCCTTGGTTAACAAACTTAATGCTAATCCTAACAATTCCATAGATGGGGCTGCAAGCAAAATGTCATCAATATAATGTACAACTCTGGCACGGGGAAACTTATCTCTTACTGGCTGTAAAGCTCTATATACATATAGTTGACACATTGTAGAATTTTGGCCATAACTTGAGGAAGAACAACCCACTGATATCACTTATTGGGCTGTTCATTGATTAATAGAGGGTAAAGTAAAAGCAAATCTTTCCTTATCCTGACTATTTAGGGGAATGGAAAAGAAACAATCTTTAATATCTACCGCTACAACAGACCAGTTCTTTGGAATAGCTGTTAAAGCTGGTAGACCCCTCTGAATGTGTCTCATGACTTGCATTTGTTGATTTATGGTGTGCAGATCGTGAAGTATGCGCCATTTTCCTGATTTCTTTCTGATAACAAATATGGGAGTATTCCAGGGAGACTGTGAGGGCTCTAAGTGCCCCAGCTGTAACTGTTCCTGAACCAACAGAGGCTGCTTCCAATTTTTCTTTTGACAGAGGCCACTGAGGTACCCACACAGGTGCAGTGGTCATCCATGAGATAGAAATCATAGGCTCCGTGACCCCTGTGAAAATTAAAGCTTTGCCAATTGGCATTTCCTTGAGCCTCTATTGGTGTGGTAATGCCTTGTAAATTATGCCCTAACCCTTTGCTAGGAACAAACCCTGATCAAATCATGATATTTTTTTGCTGTGTCAGAATAATCATTAGTAAACTTAAGATTCATTTGACTCTGAATATCCCTCCCCCATAGATTGGTTGGCAGTCCTTCAACTACAAAAGGCTGAAACTTATTGTCCTTTTTGTCCTCTGTTTTCCATGTCAATTCCTTAGAGCTCATTCTAGGAGCATCTGTGTAACATAAACCTTGCAAGGTCTGCAAAGATATTTGAAGTGACCATGATCTTGGCCAATCTCTAATTGTAATTATACTTCTGTCTGCTCCAGTATTTACCAATCCTTGAAATTTTTCTCCCTTTTATTATAAGATCAAGCATAGGGCGGTCATTAAGAAATAGTGACAGAAAAGCCAAATCAACTCTGGTGGATCCAAAGCCCTTGGATCCATGTTTTTCTGAGTATGCGGGGTAATTGTCATGGAAAGGGGGCAAGATTAACAATTGTGCAATGTGATCACCAGGGTTTATGTTAATTATCCCTCGAGGGGATTGACATATTACTTTGATGACTCCAGTATAATCTGGATCAATAACTCCAGGCATAACAATGAGTCCCCATAAGGTGGAAGAGGAATGGCCTAACACTAGCCCAACTGTCCCTTTTGGGAGTGGTCCTTGCATGTCTGTGTCTAAGGGTTGTATTCCCATGCCTGTTGTTAGTACCATTCTGGAGGTGGCATGAAGGTCCAGCCCTGCGGAGCTTGAAGTGGCTCATCGCGGGGCCTGAGTGATTGGAAATTCATTTCCTCGTGGGCCCCAAATATTTTCGGCCCTGGGTCCAAGGCCTGCTACCCTGTTTTTTGGATTAACTACGTGGGCAGCAGGTTGAATGGGTTGCCTATTAATGTCTTTATCAGACCTACATTTGTTGGCACAGTGTTTACCCCTTTTATATCTTGGACATGTCCCTGGAGTCTTCACTCCTTGAGGCGGTCTTGTCCTTGTCATGGGGGCAGCCTCTCGGCACTGTCTTTTTATATGTCCAGGCTTGCTGCACCGAAAACACACCCTGCTACTGTTAGAACCTTTATTACTGCGAGAAGCAGCCATCACAGCAGTGCAGAGTTCCACATTTGACAAAGGTCCTCCAATTTCTCCATGTGTTTTCAACCAATATTCTAGGTCCTTTCCTTTGTGTGGGGTGATAGCCCTATGACACTCTTTTGTACACTGCTCATAAACTAATTGCTTTACTAGTGGCAGTGTGGTTTCCACATCACCAAAATTTCGTCCCGCTCCATCCATCATTTGAGCTACAAAGTTGAAAATGGTTCAGTGCTGCCCTGTATTATTTTGGTTAGGTTCCCTGAGACCTCCCACTTAATGGGGAGGGCTCTCCAAGCCCTCATAATGATGGTGTTTATTTGATTATAAACTTCCACAGGATATGCTGTCTGATTATTTACCCATTGTCCTTGCCCTAACAGCATATCTGCACTCCATGCTGGCTGACCATTGGCAGTGTTCTCCCTGGCCTGACTATGTGACATATCAGTCACAATTGACTTCCAGTCTAAATATTGCCCCATAGTTAAGCAGGCTCTGGCAATTTCTTGCCAATCAGTGGGTGTTAAAGCATTGCACATAAGGCACTGCAGCAATATGATGGTATAGTTGGCAGCTACACCATCTCTTTTTGCTGCCTCTGAAAGATCTTTAATAAATTTATGGTCAATTACTTCATAATATCAACCACGTGTGGCTGGATCCTCAAACACTGGGAAGGCTGTGGTTACCCTAGAACATGCTTCCTGGGGGATGAATGTGCATCCCAACTTGTTCCCTAAAGGAGGGGGAGCAGTAGCTCTAGCCTTCGCGGGATTGAAAGGTGGTGATCAGCTGAGCGGCGGGGGATCGTAGCGTTCTTACTCATGGGTTACAATTGCCTCTTCTACATCCTCCTCCTCCTCAGGGTCTAGCTCATCTTGAGATATATCTAAATCTTTATATTCATCTAGGACTGGGTACATTCCTGGCACCGGTGCTGAATTTTTCTTTTCTTTTTTCTTTTTCTTAGGCCTATCCTTTGTAGTCCCTGCACCTCCATTTTCTGATGCACTATTCTGGCATATACTGAAAGCCTTACGTCCTTGCTGAATAATGTCCTCATATTTCCCATCCTTTAGGCAATAATATATCACATGCCATAGCAGAAGGGTGCCTCGGAAAAGTGTTCCCTCAGTGTTACTTTTTTCTAGATCCCTGCCAAGTTTTTCCCACAAAGGAATAGTCAAACTGCCTGACACCCTGAACCACGGAGCACTGTTATCAATATTTTCCAGCAACCGATTTATGGCTCTGTGGGAAAGCTTTAGCCCTTGGCTACTTAATATAGCCTGAATAGGTTCATGGAACTCAGTCATGGAGTCGGCAGACAATTTGTTCCCCATCTTGCGCTCTGATCTACAAGTGACTTATTAGATCGGATACTCATCTGATTTATCGCACTGCCAGGGAAGGCACTCCTTGCCAGGTTGATGGCAACGCGGCCACATGCAGGCAAGAAAAATCAGGACAGCTAGGATGAAAAAAAACTGCAGCAAAGATTTCAGGCTCTAAACCTGCCAGGAGTATGTCCATATCTGGATGGACTACTCACCGACGGTCCACTCCGTGTGTTGAGTTCTGAATCGGTCTTCCTTGCAGGGCACAAAGATTCCCGTGTTTCGGCACCATTTGTGGCAAGCTGCTTTCTGTCCTGCAGAATGACGAGTCACTACATGCACGATTCTTCTTGGATCACATTTTATTTGACTACAGCTCAGTAGAGAATGGTGGAAAGAAGACCCCGAGCCTGAAATGCAGCCTGCTTATATAGGGAAGCTGGAGCACGTGATTGGTCCCAACGTAATGCCTCATTAGCATATAGATGGTGATTGGCCCAAAGTAATACCTTATTAGCATATTCAGGGATAGCATCGGATAGGTCACTACTCGATGCCTAATTAGCATAAGCACATCGGATAGGTCACTACTCAACACCTAATTAGCATAAGTGGCGAAGGTGCAATAGAATGTTCCAGCAAGTTGTGCAAGGGCCAACCGTGCCCTACACAGGGAGAATAACTAAATATATTAAAGGCGATTTACAAGAAGCCGACAGACAGTATCAAACTTAATGGAGAAAAACTCAAAGCAATCTCACTAAAATCAGGAACTAGAAATGGATGTCCTCTCTCCCCTTATCTATTCAATATAGTTCTCGAACTTTTAGCTAAAGCAATAAGGGAATGAAAGAGATAAATGGGATACAAATTGGAAAAGAAGAAGTGAAGCTATCTCTATTTGGAGATGTTATGATTGTATACATAAGTGACCCACAATATTCTTCCAAGGAACCTCAACAACTGATAAACACCTTCAGCAATGCAGCAGAATACAAGATTAACTCAAAGAAATCAGTAGCCCTTCTATACACTAAGGATAGAAGAGCTGAAGAAGAAATAAGGGAAACATTACCCTTCATAATAGTTGCAAATAATATTAAATACCTTGGAGTAATTATGACCAAAGAAGTAACAGATCTATTTGACAAAAATTTTAAATCACTGAAGAAAGAAATTGAGGAGGATATCAGAAAATGGAAAGTTCTCCCATGTTCCTGGATAGGTAGGATCAACATAGTAAAAATGGCAATTCTACCAAAGGCAATCTACAGATTTAATGCACTATCCATCAAAATCCCAACACATTATTTTTTGGAACTTGAAAGAACAATACTCAATTTCATTTGGAATAACAGCCAAACCAGGATTTCCAAAACAAATTTACTCAACAAAAGAACCTCAGGAGGTATCACCATCCCTGACTACAAGTTATACTATAGAACTACAGTAATAATAACAGCCTGGTACCGGCATAAAACAGACATGTGGATCAATGGAATAGAATTCAGGATCCAGACATTAATCCAAAAACTTATGAACACCTGATCTTTGACAAACAGGCCCAAAATATTCAATGGAAAAAAGGTAGTACATTTAACAAATGGTGTTGGCATAGCTGGATGGAAGTGTGTAGAAAAATGCAAATATATCCAAGCCTGTCAACCTGCACAAAACTCAAATCCAAGTGCATCAAAGACCTCAACATAAACCCAGCCACTTTAAACTTGATAGAAAAGAAATTGGGAAATACACTTCTATGAACTGCCACAGGCAACTATTCCTAAATATAACACCAGTGGCACAGACACCAAGACCAACAATCAAAAAGTTGGATCTCCTGAAGCTAAGAAGCTTCCATAAAGCCAAGGAAATTGTCAATAGGACAAGACAGCAGCCTACAGAATGGGAAAATATTTTCACTAACTGTACAAATGATAGAGGACTGATCTCTAAGATATATAAAGAACTTAAGAATCTAGAGCCTAAAGCCTTGAATAACCCAATCAAAAAATGGGGTTCAGATCCAAAAAGGGAATTCTCAGCAGAGGAATTACGAATGGCTGAAAGGCACCTGAAAAAGTGCTCATTATCTTTAGCCATCAGAGAAGTGCAAATCAAAACAACTTTGAGATACCACCTAATACCTGTTAGATTGACTAAGATAAAAGGCACAGATGACAGCGTATGTTGGAGAGGATGTGAAGCAAGGGGAACACTCCTCCATTGTTGGTGGTAGTGTAAGCTTGTTTAGCCACTTTGAAATGCAGTATGGCAGTTTCTCAAAAACTCGAGAATCAATCTCCTCAAGGACACAGCAATATCATTTCTGCGTGTATACCCTAAAGATGCACAGTCATACTCCAAAGGCATTAACTCAACTATGTTCAAAGCAGCATTATTTGTAATAGCAAGAAACTGGAAACAACCTAGATGTTCCTTAACTGAAGAATGGATTAACAAACTGTGGTGCATCTACACAATGGAGTACTACCCAGCAGTAAGAAAAAAACGATATCCTAAAATTTACAGGCAAATGGATGGACTTGGAGAATATCCTCCTGAACGAGGTATCACAAACTCAGAAAGATAAGCAGTGGATTGTTCACTCATTTGTAGTCTCTAAACCAACAAACTAGGAAAAAGCCAACCATGCCCAAGCTCCAAACATCAACCACTGAACAGCTTGGGATCAGAAACACCCTGGACTGACTCCTTGGGTCCCACTCCCCCTAGAGGAACACCTGACACACTCTCTTTGGTGATGGGGGAGTAAAATGGATCTGCCAGGAGTGGAGACTGAACTAAACAATATTGGGTAAATGGGACCATGGAACTGTCTGCTGCCTGTCCAGGAAGGAGATGGGGAGTTGTGGAGAAGAAAGAATGACCTGATGTGGCAGGAGGGGGAAGGGACCTTGAATAAAGATATACAATGATAGTAAGTGTGACTTCTTTGTTCATAATAACAATAATAATAATAATAATAATAATAATAATAAATGAAAAAAGAAAAACTCAAAGCAATCCGACTAAAATCAGGAACTAGACAAGGCTTTTTCCTCTCCCATTATCTATTCAATATACTTCTCAAAGTTTTAGTTAAAGTAATAAGAGAACAAAAGAAGATTAAGGGGATACAAACTGGAAAAAAAGGAAGTGAAACTTTCTCTATTTATGGATGATATGATTGCAAACATAAGTGGCTTGCAAAATTTTATCTGGAAACTCCTACATCTGATAAACACCTTCAACAATGAAGTAGGATACAAGACTGACTCAAAGAAATCAGTAGCCCTTCTATACTAAAGATAAAAGGACTGAAAAATAAATAAGGGAAATATTACCCTTTATAATAGTTGCAAATAGCATTAAATACCTTGGTGTACATATAACCAAAGAAGTAAGAAATGTTTTTGAAAAAAAACTTTAAATCACTGAAGAAAAAAATTAAAGAGAATATTAAAAAATTGAAAGCTCTCCCATGTTCCTTGATAGGAAAGATAAACATAGTAAAAATGGCAATTCTACCAAAAGCAATCTACAGATAAAATATAATCCCTATCAAAATCCTTACACATTTCTTTTACTGACCATGAAAGAACAATACCGAATTTTATTTGGAAAAACTGGAAAGTCAAAATTGACAAAACAATTTTTTTCAACAAAAGAACCTTAGGAGACATCACCATCCCAACTTCAAGTTGTACTATAGAGCTATGGTTATAAAAACAGCTGGGTACTGGAATAAAATCAGACTTGTGGATCAATGGAATTTAATTGAAGTCCCGGACATTCGCTCACACACCTATGAAAACCTGATTTATGACAAAAAGATGAAAAATATTTAATGTAAAAAGGATAGTATGTTCAACAAATGGTGTTGGCATAACTGGATGGAAGTGTGTAGAAAAATGCAAATATATCCGAGCCTGTCACCCTGCACAAAACTCAAATTCACGTGGATCAAAGACCTCAACATAAATGCAGCCACACTGAACTTGATAGAAAATGCATTAGCAATGCATTAGCTCAGGTGACCACTTCCTAAATATAACACCAGTTGTGCAGACACTAAGAACAACAATCAATAACTGGGTCCTCCTAAAACTGAGAAGCTTCTGTAAAGCCAAGGATGCAGTCAATAAGACAAAATGACAGCCTTCAGAAAGGGAAAAGATATTCATCAACCGGACAAGTAACAGAGGACTGACTGATATCTAATATATAGAGAGAACTCAAGAAACTAGAGCCCTAAACTATATTTCCCAAGTAAATAATGGGGTTCAGAACTAAAAAGGAAATTCTCAGCAGAAGAATTATAAATGGCTGAAATGCACTTGAAAAAGTGCTCAACATCTTTAGCCATCAGAGAAATATACATTAAAAGTTCTTTGAGATACACCTTACACCTATTAATACAAATAACAGCCTGTGCTGGAAAGGTTGCAAAGCAAAGGAAACACTCTTCCATTGTTGGTAGGAGTGTAAACATGTTCAGCCTTTCTTGAATACAGTATGACAATTTCTCAAAAAACTGGAAATCAATTCCTCCCAGGATCCAGCATCACCACTATTGGGAATATACCCTTAAGACACACATTAGCACACCAAAATAAATAACTCAACTATGCTTATAGCAGCATTATTCCTAATAGCAAAAACATGGAAACAACATAGATACCCCTCAACTGGAGAATGGATTTACAAACCGTAGCTGGAATACTAAAAGCAGTAACAAAAAATGATGTCCTAAAATTTGCAGGCAATTGGATGGATTTGGAGAATATTCTCCTGAGAGAGGTATCACAAACTGAGAGAGATAAGCAGGGAGTGCATTTGCTCATTAGTGGACTTTAAACAAAAAGCAAAGAACACCCAACCTGCAAACTATGAACACTGAACAGCTTGGGATTTGAAAAAACTTAAGGGAGACATACAGGGAGTCCCCTAGGAAGAGAAAATAGAGATCTTTTTAGCTAATTGGGAGCATAAGATGATGCAACCAAGAGGTGGGAACAAATCACAAGAGAAGGAGATGATTAAGTTAAACAACAAGGGAGAAGAGGAAAAAAAGAGATGGAGATTTTTTTAATTCTTCATACTTTTTTCTTTTTATTATGTAAAATGTCTCATTTTTTTATCTGTTGCTCAAACTCCCTCCCCACTCCTGTTCCTCCCAGTCACTCTCTCTTCTGGAGAAAGCCAATGTGGGGTTGGAAAAAGATCAGGTTCTAGGGAAACTTCCAAGCACTCACAGGATTTCCCTGCCTAGGTCTCCAAACAGTAGCGAAGGTGTTTCCTAAGCAGGACTCAACCATAATCAAATGAATACCTATTCTAAGTGCCATCACAGAACTTTCATCCAACAATGATTAGAGGTAGAGGCAGGGATACATAGCTGAACACTGGGCTGAGTCCCTAATCCAGCTGATAGTTGGGGAGGAGATTCTATATGAACAAAGGATAGGGTCTATGAGGAAAATTCTCATAGTGATGGCTGGCTGGATCTCTTGGGAGCTCACTGAATCAAGAACAGCCACCTGGGAACCATCTGGAAAAGGAACTAAGCCCTCCCAGGATAGGCAACTGTCTGCTGGCATGGGCAATATATGGAGCCTCAAGGCGAGGGTTCATACTGTGTTTCTGTGCATGCACTGGTATCTAGGAGCCCATTCCTTCCAGAGGAACACCTAACCCTGTCTTGATATTAGGATAAGGAAATTGGACTTTCCTGGAGTGGATGCTAAGCTAATTCACCTTGGGACCTCTTGACCTTTATGGGACAGAAATGGTTAGTTGGGGAGGAGGTAGTCTGAAGACTGACCAGGAGGGGTCTGGAGGGGGAAGGGAGTTGGATCAAGGGGATACATAGATAAAAAATAGACTTTATTTTATAAAAATAAGAAAGAAACAAATAAACACAATTTTTAAATAAATAACTAAAATAAAATAATAAATCAAGAAAATTGACAAGGTACTTAAATACTTACTTGAACCAACTAATTTTAGAAAAAAATATTATTTTTTGAAAAATAAAGCAAAAATAAGAAGGGGGATATAACAACAAATATGTTAAAAAATCCAAAAAATAATTTTAAAACCTGTACTGTAGAAAATTGGAAAATTTAAAAGAAATAGTTAATTTTCTCAATATATACAATTTACCAATATTAAATCAAAACCATATGAAAAACTTAAATAGACTTATGATTCACTTTAAAATAAAAAGAAATTAAAAGTCTATCAACCTCCCTCCTCAAAAAGGTGAAGTATCAGATAGTTTTAGCCCAGAAGAATGTTACTAGACTTTCAAAAATTGCTAACAGCAATACTTCTCAAATAATTCTATAAATTAAAACAGAAGAAACCATGCAAAATTTATTCAATGAGGTTACAGTCATGTTGATGCCCAAATCACACGAAGATTTAACAAAGAAAAAATTACAGACCAACTTTTATCATGATCATAGATGCAATAATATTCAAGAAGATACTTGCAAACAGAATTTAAGAACACTTAAAATACATCATTTACTATAATCAGGCAGACTCCATTCAAGTGATCCAGGTATGGTTTAAAATATAAAAATTCATCAATATTATCCATATATAACCCATAATTATTGGATGCTATTAGATGCTAAAAAGCCTTTGACAAAATCCAATATTCTTTCATGACAAAGTCTTATAGAGATTAGGGACAAAGTGGACATACCTAAAACTAATAGATAAATGCATCTTTTAGCAAGCCTATAGCTAACACAAAATTAAATGAAAAATAACACACAGTATTTCCATTTGAACCAGATATAAATATATTCAATCAAGTTTTTCTATATGTATTCAATATCATACTTGAAGTTGGAAGTAGAACAACTCCCAGAGGAGATATAAACTGGAAAAGAATTCAAAGTATATTTAATTGCAGATGGTAGATAGATAGGTAGCTAAGGGCCCCAAAATATTTGACAGGGAACTATTACATTTGGTAAAAAATTTTACTGGAGTGGCTGGATGCAAGATTAATGTAAAATATCAGTAGTTCTCCCTATTAAAATGCCAAATAGTGTGAAAAAATTAGAGAAAGAATATTCTTCTCAATAGGATGGAATAAGGTAAATTACTTTCAGGTTACTCTAAGCAAATAATTGAAAGACTTGTATGACAAATACTTCAAAGAGCAAAATACTATGCAGAGTCACAGAAGTAGGGAAGAAAAAAATTGTAGGAGCCAGAGATATTGAAGACACCAGGAGACCATTGCCCACAAAATCAACTAAAGAAGTTTCACAGAAGCTAACTGAAAAAGAAGCAGCACTCACAGACCTTGTTAAAGTCTGAGATAGGCCCTCTTCATAATCATTATGGTTATACAGCTTGATGTTTCTGTGAACTTACAAAGAGTATAAGAAGAGACTGTCTGTGAGTCTTTTCCTTTTCATGAGACTCTTTACCTTCTACTGGTTTGCATTATCCAGCCTTGATATGAGAATTTGTGCCTATTATCATTGTAACTTGTTATGCCTGGATTGGTTGATCTCCAAGGGAGGACTGCCTTTTTTTTAAAAAAAAATCAGTTGAGTGGATCTGGGGTATAGGGAAGGTGAATAGAGAAACTTGAAAAAGTGAAAAGAGAAGAAACTGTGGCCAGAACATAATAAATGGGCAAAGAATAACAATAATAAGAACGAATAAATAAATGAATGAAATAGACCCTCTTAGAAGCTATTATCTTAGAAGAACACTATTTTCCACAATGCTAAGAGCAAAGATTATCACAATATAGCATCTTGGAACTATAGAAGCTCTCTTTCTACCCCATCTCAATGTTTCTGTCACTTTAGGATATACACTAATGTATTTTAAAATTGTTATGATGTACAACTGTTTTGTTCTGAAAAGTTAAAAACGGGAACCTTCATAAAATGGCTTACATGTTGAAACATAAAAACTACATAACCTAATTATATGTTCCAAGGCCATGGTAGTCAAACTAACTTCTTAATGAACTATCTCTTATTGTCTTTAAGATGAAATTTGTGATTTTTATGTTGATAATATAAGTCAAGAGCAACAACAAAAAAATGTGTTGCAGAAGCTAAAAACTTCTAAATAGAAAAGAAAAAGTGAGAAGAAAAAGAACATAAAAGCAGTTTAAAACATGTGACATAACTAAAGCTGTGAAGAAATATTACTAAATATAGAAATGAAGAAATAACCAAGATTAAAAAGTCAAGAACACTAGGCAGTAATGGACAGTAGGAAGCTGGGACAACATGTAGCTTGCTTTCTCTTAAAATGAAAGAAAAAACACTCTGGATTTTATCAATCACATTTATTTCCAGTGGCTATAGCAACTTAACTCTAATATTAACAAAACCCATGAATAAAAAACACTAGTTCTGATTAAATTTGCTTTATCTATACTGAAACTTGAATTTCTTATGATTTTTCCTCTCTTGTTCATTTGTACATATGTGGGTATGTAGTATGTGTTCATACACATGTCTTCCTATGTGCACATGTATACTTCTAATCCTAATTATGATGAAAATTTTTCTTTTTTTGTATAATGTGATTTCTACAAAAACTGTCATTGAGATCCTTACCATTGCTTACTTGAACATTGCTGTTTGCTTTGAAACTCTTTTCTGACATATCTACTTTTACTAAAATTTTAATGGTCTCTCCATTTTATATTATACAAAAAATATAGCACTGATGAAATGGATCATGACATGAGAGGACTATGATGGTGTAATAATTTACATGGGCCCACAGTTCAGAAAGAGAGGAGAAACACTGAAAATTCCCGAGAAGGCTGAAGCTTGGTCAGACCAGCTGAATAAGGAACATAGTCATACTCACTTGTGACTACAGGGCTTTTTGTTTTATAAGTAAACATATCCAGCTGCAATTCATGAGGAATGCAGTCTTGTTAACTTGAAAAGAAAAGCTACAAAATAATTAAAAATTAAGAAAGTTGTCAGGTCCACAGGAAATTCCAGTTTCACAAACCTCAAAAAGCAGTTCAAATATCCAGGCATAAACTTACATATAGGAACTATAGGAAAAAATTCTGAGAGATTAAATAACAGCAAGAATTCCTCAGAAACTTGTGAAATATGTCCCCATGTACCAAAAAAAGATCATTTTTCTTATGTCTGGTAGAAAGTATATAAAACTACGTATGACACCTATTGGAATATCAAATCTCATGCTGACCTCCAGGGTCCCTCAGTATCACAAATAGCTGTTTTCCATTTCAAAGTTTATTTCCAAGTCTTCTTCTATTTTCACTCCCTGAAGCTCAAAAGCTTTCCTCCTCCAGTGTCTTTATTAGGGTTTTATATTGCTGTGAATAGTCAGCATAGCCACAAAAAAGTATTATAAAGAAATTGGTGCTGACTTACAGTTCAGAGGTTTAGTCTATAATCAGCATAGTATGTAGAAAGCTTGTCAACACACAGTACTAGATAAGATTCAAGAGCTCCACATCTCCATCTGCAGCCAAAGGAAGAGAGTGGGCCACTGGGCCTGGTTTGAGCTTCCAAAACATCAAAGTCTATCTCCTATGACACATTTTCTCTAAAAAAGGCCACATCTACTCAAACAAGACCACACCTCCAACAATGCCACTTCCTATAAATCCATGCGGGCTACCACCTTTATTCAAATTACCAGACCTAACCACTCATTTTCTTTATAACCTTGATATTTATGCTCTCTTTATCTCTCTCTGTATGTCTCTGGCGCTCTCTCTCTCTCTCTCTCTCTCTCTCTCTCTCTCTCTCTCTCCCACTCTACTTATACTTATTTATCCATGTTCTTTCTATTCTTTATTCCCTGCTATTCTCCCTTTTTTTATAGGTAGCCCTGACCATGTCTAGTCCTCTGGACATATGTATAATAAAATCTTTTATCTTAAACATACTATGAAGCAGTTATATTATTAGTCTGTACAAAGGTGTTACATTAACTCTTACAAGGAAGTGGCAATAAAAATGCTCTTTACCTAAAATTTGCACCAAGAATCAACCCAAGAATGATTTCACCAAATTCCACATGGTAGGACCATTGAGTTGATTAGACTTATAAAATCATGACTAATCCCAAAGCAACTGTACTACCACAAAGTCCTTTAGCATTGTGAATAATAAAATTCTGAAAGCTGAATCATAGACCTCCTGTTAACTCAATTTCATCATGTTTTTGTCCTGTGTGTGCGTATGTGTAAGAGTGTACATGTGTGTCCTGTGCAAATTATGCATAGAGGTGGATGTTGGGCCTTTCCTCTATCACTGTATCATATCATTACTTTTTAAGATAACATGGCACTAAACTTATCATTCAATGATTGGTCAGGCTAGCTAGTCATCAAATTATGGGGATCCAACTGTCTCTGCCTCCATGGAATTGGATTTGTGAGTGCCTTATCATTTTTTTCCTTGGCCAGGCAGTCATACTTAAGTTGTTATATTTGCATGGCAAGCACTTATTTTGTAAAGTCATCCACTAAACCTTTTTAGTCATTTTTTTTCTAAATTTTTAAATGAATATTGAAGAGAAAGAATGAGCTTAGTGAGAGCCTGTCTGTCTACTGAGCATATAGATAGGAATAATACAAGTGTTCAGCATGTTGGAGAAGCTCTGACTAGAAGAGGAAACCCAGGAATGACTACAATATCTAGATGACAGTGCAGTGGAATTGTGTTCTGTTCCACTGTAAATAATTATACCATCTACTGGTTAAATAAAAGTGCTGATTTGCTGAAGGGGGACAGGAAGTGTTGGCAGAGCTATCAGACTAAGGAAACTCTAGGAACAGGACAAATAGAGCAGAGATGCCAGAGAAAACCAGAAAAATCACCAGCAGAAGCAGAAGAAAGAAAATAAATGCTACTCTAAGAAAAGGTACTAAACAAGATAAGAATCATGGGTTAGTTTAAGGGTAAAAAGTTAGCATGCTGTATGCCTGAGCAAAGGTCAATCAACATGAAATTATGTAAGCATTTGTGTGTTTCTGTGGATATGTGGGTCTGTGGGTCTCTGGCCCAAAAACTCAGGGCTAGGCCCAAAAATCATGGCTAGAAACATACTAATACATGTCAGTAATATAAATCAAGTCATTGCGATAGTAAACAGATTTATTCACATCCTCAGATTAAGAACCCATGCACTCATTATTGAACTCTGTGCCTCTATCTTTCCAGAAAAAGACTGCCAATACATTCATGCCAGAGTTTAGAACAGAATCTAACTTGGAACAATGAACAACTCTAGGAGCAGAGTAAAAATATCAGTTGTATCATCACAGAGGGATAGATGTCTCTCTGAACAGTGTGACACCATGGTGTCCTGGGCAGAGTGGGAGTCAGCCAGCTTCAGACAGTGAGTGTCCTGTGGATAAACCTATCCACAAATCAAGTACTAAAGAAAGCACTTGAGGGAAAACTCCAACTTAAGGAGCCCAGATACATAATTGAAACCACAAACAATCAATAATTCCACAAAAGAAAAAACCCTAAGAAAGGAAATACACAGAAACTATCACCAAAAATAACAGGAAGTAATAATCAGTGGTCATTAATTTCCCTTAATATCAATGGACTCAATTCACCTATAAAAAGACACACCCTAACACGGTGGGTACAAACACAAAAGCCAACCATCTGCTGCATACAAAAAACACATCTTAACTCTATACACAAACACAGGTTCAGAGTATATGATTGCAAAAAGACTTCTCAATCAAATGACCCCAAGAAACAAGCTGATGTTGATATTCTAATATCCAACAAAGTAGACTTTAAAGTAACATCAATCAAAAGAGACCAGAGTAAACATTACTTATTCATCTCAAGAGAAAATGAATTGAGATGAGAATTCATTCCTGAATATTTATGCCCCTAATATAAGGGCACATTCATCTGTAAAAGAAACACTACTAAATCTTAAACCCCACATCAAATAACATACTCTAATAGTGGGAGACTTCAATACCCTACTTTCACCCTTGGTTAGGTCAAACAGACAAGGACTCAACAAAGAAATAAGGGATCTAACAGATGTTATGATGCAAATTGACTTAATAAATATTACAGAAGCTTTTATCCAAACACAAAGGATACATATTTCTCAGCACCTCATGGAATGTCCTCTAAAATTCAACACATACCTGGTCATAATGCAAATATTAATAGATACAAAAAATAGTGGGAATAACCCCTGGTATCATATCAGACTACCATGGCCTAAAGTGAGAATTCAACAACCAAAATCACAGAAAGCTCATAGAAACTGAACATCTGTACATTGAACAACCTTGGAGTCAGGGAAGAAGTAAGAAAGAAATCAAAGACATTCTAGAATTTAATGAAAATGAATTCACAACATACATATTCTTATGAGATACAATAAAAGCAGTGTTAAGAGGAAAACTCTTAGTATTAGATGACTATATGAAAAACTTAGAGAAATCTCACACAAAAGACCTAACAATTCAACTGCAGGCTTTAGAACAATTAGAAGCAAACTCACATAGAAGGAGTAGGTGGCAGGAAATAATCAAACTTAAGGCTGAAATCAATACAATAGAAAATAAAAGGGCAATACAAAACAATCAATGAATCAAAAAGTTGGTTCTTTAAGAAAGTCAACAAGGTAGGAAAACCCTAATTAAACTAACCAAATGACAGATAGAGAGAGTATTTAAATTGATAGAATCAGAAATGAAAAGGGGGACATAACAACAGACACAAAGGAAATCCAGAGAATTATCAGGTCATACTTTGAAAATCTATACTCTACTAATATGGAAAACATAATGAAATGGACAGCTTTCTGGACAACTACCAATTACCAAAGTTAAATCAAAAACAGATTAAAGACCTAAACAGACCTATAACACCAAAAGAAATTGAAGGTATCATTCAAAGTCTCCGAAAAAAAAAAAAAAAAAAAAACCAAAAAACAAGTCCAGCTGGTTTTACTGTAGAATTCAAGTGACAATTCAAATGCACCCTTGTATATGATCTTTCAAATCAGTTTGTTTTCTTAAATATTAAACACATTTGATTTTTTTGAAAATTAGTCACTGTACTAATTCAAACTGGTCATTCATCCAACAAGTCTTTTGTTTTTTAAATTACAGTGCCACTCAAATGTATTAAGATAAAAAAATGGGGAAAGTTATTGTTTTCTTTATTCTCATAGCACTGAACATTTAAGGGCTGTAAGTGGAGGATTACAAAGTACTGGATCCATCATCTGGTCACTATGGTAATGATAACTCCCCTGAATTCTTGAAGTACTCTTTCTACATTAGCTTTTTTTGCCACTGTCTTCAAACCAAATACAACTTTTTAAAGGTCAGCAACATGCAGTGGTAAGTCAAGTAGCAGCCTATGACAGCTGGAAAAGAATGCTCAAAGAGAAACATCTCACTGGAGTTACTTTTACTTTCAAACACAAATACTGGTATTTGGAAAATAGCAGAAATAGGACTTTTATCTCAGTTTTCATGGAGTTTCCTTGTGACTAAATATGAATTTTCCAGGCCAGCACATGAGCTTAGAAAAGCTTCACCTAACCCCTCTACACTTTTTACTGCTTGTTCTTGGTTTAGTTTCTTTCTGATACTTATTGTTCTCACATTCTTTCAATTTGGACCCCAGACAATGAACAAGCAAGTAACCAACACCTAGTTTACAACAAAGCACATAGTGTCAGTCTGTGCTCTTTTGTGAAACCCAAAGAGACATTCCCATGCTGCTAACTCCAAATATCTCCCCAAGAAAAGGAACAGACAAAAGATAAAATTTCCAGCTTATTTATGTTCACAAACTTCTACTTTCCCAAACACCAACACCTTCTGATTCTCATCTTTTAAAATAAAGAAGGGGGGTAAAATTCCTCATTTTGAAAAAGCTCTATTTTTATTAGAATAGACTTGACTTGAATGTTTGTGAAAGATCACTAAATAGATAAAACCTGATTTTACTTTCAGGAAAGAATGGAGAATCTAAGATGTCATTGCATTAGAAAGGGTCAATTAATTTGGTATCCATTATTTTTTATAAAAATAAGGTTGTTTTGTTCATAAAGCTTTGATGAACAAATACCTGCTTGGAGGTAGATGCTCATGAATGTATACAGGGTAGCTTCAGATGCCTGATTGTGGTTTTGAAAGACTGGCAGTATATGAAACTTATTGAGTTTCAGAATCTAGAATGCTTACATAAGTGCTGCTCAGATGACAGTCTGAATTCTTCTGTGTGTGTGTGTGTGTGTGTGTGTGTGTGTGTGTATGTGTGTGTAAAAGATGAGTATCACAAGTCTTGTTTCTCAAGTGCACTCTATCTTAATTTTTGAGACAGGGTCTCACACTGAACTTAGAGCTCGTTGTTGGATATACTAGTTAGACAGTGACTGTCTGAGATCCTCTTGTTTCTCCTTCCCAACACTAGGCTATTAGGCATGCACCCCATATACATCTTGTTAATATAAGACCTGGAAATTGAACTTGGGTCTTTATGCTTGTTAGGCAAGCTCTTTACTGACTGAGCCATCTCCCATACCCTAAACATCTATATTTGAACAACATTTCCATCTGAGATTGATTATTGTGCTGACATCAGAGATAGAAGGCTGCTAAAAGAAAAGTATAACAAGAGAGAAAGTGTGTCAAATTATTAAGTTAATTTTTGAATTGTATTCATTCATACTTCTTTGTAGTACCACTCTCCTGGAAAATTCTCTCTAGTTCTATTTCCTGATTCCAGTCTGGCTTAGTTGTACATTGATGGGATTCTATAATGTTTATTATGTAACCATTCAAGTTCTTAACCCTAAATATATGGACTCCTAGTATACATGTCTGTCTTTCATAAAAGGCTATCCTGACAATGTCATTAATTTTGATAGTCTCATCATTGGTACAAGTGACAAAGAAGACTTGGTTGAAGTAATGAAATGCACCTGGATAAAAATGAGTTAGCAAATTTCCCCCTTTTTACAAAATCAATGTTTCAAATTGCATTCCTTAGTTTGAGATTTAGCATTATGAATAAATTGAAAAAAACATAGGTGTGGCCTTAGTGGGGTCTTCCACATGAAAAATACAAAAACTTGACAATACATAATTTAAAGTTATGACTTTTTTATAAACACAGAGAACCCGTTGACAAATTTAGAACATAATATTCTTGCCATGCAAGTATAAAGGCTCAAACTTAGTGCCCAGCAACTAGGTGGAAAACTAGCTTCCTGGAGTTTTAGCCACACTTAGATGTGGCATTCGAGCAGTGGTGTTCCATTAGCAACAAAGAATTTATCATAGTAGTTGAGAGGCAGAAACTGTTAGATGTCTGTGAAATTGAGTTCAACCCTGATTTACACAGCAAAGTCTAGAAAACATATAATTATATACTTAGCCCTTATCTTAAGGGTGGGGGATAGAAAAAGAAGAAGAAACAATATAATAAAAAGAAAAAGACAGAAAGAACAAAGAACGGGAAAAGAAAAATAAAGAGGACAGAGAAAGAAAGGATAGAAGGAAGGACAAAAGAGAAAAGAAGAAAAGGAAAAAAAGAAAATCCAAACTTCTTTCTGAATCCCACCAAGAATGAACCAGAGATATTTTCAATTTCTATACGAGGGCAGGGCAGAACTGCTTCTCACATGCTCAGGCCCCACTCCCTGCTGCCTGATGGTTTTCATCCATGTCATTTCTCCTTAGTGTGGTCATGCCTCTTTCAGCCTATTCACACTGTTACAAGTGGCCTCTAGTTCTCTGGATAATTCAGATTTGACTCTTGAGCCACATAATTAACAATTTACCTCTCTTGTTGTCTTTATTGCATCAGTATATAAGCCTTCCCTGCTAGCAGCAGCCAGTCCTTAGGGATGCTTGCACTGATAGCTGCTTTACTTACATCATGTGCCTCTGATGATCAGTTTTTTTCATTATTTGCAATAGTACAATGGCAACATTTAAAAACAACACTAAAATCCACTTATAGGTATATAACAAGTGTTTCTTGTCTATTGCTTTATGGCTTTAAAGATGTCCTAAGATGTTGATTGGTAACCTGGGGAAACATAATAAATCTAACATGCATCTAATTCAGGCAGTCCTTGTACACTGCATGTATACTTCATACACTGTGTATGAAGATGAATAACGGTTACCCAAAGACAATGTGCTACATTTTTTGAGGTACTCAATGGTGGTAATAATCCATCATGTAGACTGTCATTTGTCATGAGTAGTACCTACAGCAATCATCACTAATTGATCAGAGAGCTTTCAGTGCTGATCAAATGAAGGCTCCTATATAACACAGCACTCAGGCAGTGACTATCCCTCTATTTATGAGGTTATGGAGAATGAAATATATCTGACATCCATGTTTTACTGTGAGATTTTAAAGTTAAAGAATGCAGAACAATTAGAAGAGGCCTGTGGCCAGAGGAGAAGGCCACAGAGAATGGTGGCATATGGATCCCCCATGTGGTCACAGAATAAATAAACTTTTTATAATCTGATATATTATCAGCACTGATTTTAATTATCAAACCAATGCAAGGGAAGGTATAAATCTGTGACATTTTCTCAGGGCTCTTAATCTGTAGTGTTCTGCCCTTTAAGTGTTTCATCCTCTGATGGGTTTAAAAGATATAGCCTCTACCCAGGCCCTTCAGTTTTCTAAGTTTAATAGAAATTACAAAGAAATTGAATTATTGCCCTTTTCCTAAATGTTTCCAGGTTAGAGCGAGGGCAGTTAAGAGTTAAGCAAGCATCAGTATATTATACTGCTCAAAAACATCACTTCTATAAAATAACCCCTTTCAACTTCTTCCAGGGTTCTTACATAGAGGATATGGACATACATATAACCTTAAGAAGCTCTCACAAAGATAAAACAATGTGAAATAAAAGATGGATAGATGGAAAGATGTTAGACGACAGATAGATAATTAGATGAAAATAGACCAATAGGTAGAGAGATCTTATTGAGTGTTGATATCACCAATTTCCAGTTTTTTCTAGGCTAAGCATAGGAGAGACTACCCTGTGGTGTCACCTGCCTGTACTGATCACACCATATATGTCACTTGCAAACTCATGCTTTTGTCATCTATCACCTATTCTTGGTAGGTCTTTGGTTGATGTTGCTGTTTTTAAATACTTTCTGCTTTTTTAAGTAACTTCCCACTATAACCCAATATAACTCATTGTTATACCCCCATGTTGGTGGTATCTGGACTTTGGTCAATGATTTTGAGTATGTAGATTAAAAAAAAAAAGAAATCTCACCATTACAGGAACACACAATGATTACCCTGGTAGCCAGCAGGCTCCATGAGTTGCTCAAGTACCTTGGGTGATTGTTTATGGCTTATGTTCTTTTGTAAACTCTTTGTTTGCTTATTTTTGCCTCCTGATATTTTCAAAGTAGTTTATAGTAACAAATCCTTCTCAGAAGCCCAGGTGCATCTGTATCTAGCAGCTGAGTCACAACTAAGTCACTTTGCCTGGCTGAAAATCTCAAGGCCTATGACAGGAGTCAGCTGTCTAAACCAATGTACACATATTTTAACTTGCCAGGGAGTTAATGTCTAGGTACTCATGTTGATCCACTGAAGAAATGCAGCTTACACTGAGGACTGAAAACAATCTTTTAGATAATAGAATACTTGTAGACTCACAGGAGCACGTCAGTGGGCAGAATCTTCTAAGACATTTATACTTCCCACACAGAGGCCCAACAATCTGGATCCTTGGAACAGTAAACAGTTTAGCTTCATGCTGAGAGGTGGATGCCAGAAAAGAGTTTCTAAGCTAGACTCCCAACAGGATGATGTAGTTCTTTGTTTCAACACGTGAAAGTGTGAAGAATTTAATACTTTACAAAACTGACCCTGAAAATCATGCTAACTCTAATGCTTGTAGTGACGATGAACAAGAAAAGGCGATTTTTAACAGAATGGCATCTGGTAGTGTAATTATAAAAGAGTTCATAGACCAAAGGGTTTATCCATGTTATCTAATAATATTTACTAAGGTTGGCATTACTATCTGCAAGGATTGAGCATATGGAGAATTTTAAGTGATATAGAATATTTCTTGTAAATGGCAAAGATCTGCTACTAGTTACTTTAGCTGCTGATATAATTAATTACTCCAAATAAAATAAAATAAATAAAATCTTAAGGAAGAAATGTGCTGTGGGATGGTCTTTCTGTGTTCTATGAATATATGTTGTTACCACTGATTAATAAATAAGATGTTTTGGCCTATGGCAAGATAGGATACAGTGAGATACAGGGAGAAGAAAGGTGGAGTATGAGTAGGTACTTAGAGCTGCCAGGGAAGTAAGATGTAATATGACACATATAAAGCCACAGGACACATGGTAATACATAGATTAATAATTATGGCTTAATTTAAGATGTAAGAGCAAGCTAACAAGAAACCTGAAACATAAGCCGAACCATTTGTAATTAATATTAAGCCACTGAGTATTTTACAAGCTGCTTTGGGACCAAGCAGAATCAAGGAACTTCTGAAAACAAAAGTATGTTTATTCATGCTCATAGTTTGAGATATTGTCCATTATGGTGGTGGGTTTATGGCTTTAGAAAAGAGATGAATCTCTTACTATGGTCATATTGGTTCTTGCAATTATGGGTCAGAAAGAAATGACAGTTGGTCCTTAAAACCTTTTTGTTATTATGTTACCCAGGATGTCAGTCCAGGTAATGATACCATCCACAACATACATAATCTCATATTTTAATTATTATAATCCATATATCCCCCAGAGGCAGATCTACAGGCCCATCTTCTAGGTGAATCTAGATCTCTTGAAGTTGGAAATTAGGATCAACCTTTGTAACCATATTCTACTTCAAGTCATTGTGACTGAAACAAAGAGAAAATTAAAATTTAACTAGAAATTAAAATCTCTTGAAGCAGAGTAGCCTGTGCTGATGCATTATCCTTCACTAAAGTACAGCTTCAAGCTCACCAACTTACAACCACATTTTCTTCCCCATCCCACCCCCACATCTTCTCACTGTCTCAATCTGTCTCTGCTTGTGTAAGTGTGCATGTGTGAATCCAGGTGTGTGTGTGTGTGTGTGTGTGTGTGTGTGTATGTGCATGTTGCACATCTGAAAACCAAAATTTGGCACTGGGTGTTTGTCTTAGTTGTTTCCCACATTATTTAATTATTATTTAATTTATTTAATTTACATCCCATCCTCAGCCTTCCCTCTCTCTTCTCCTCCCACTCTCTTCACCACCACCCTTCTTTGTATACCAATACATACTGAAAATGCTCTCTGTAAGCTGTAAATAAAGGACTAGTTTGGTCTATGTAGAGCACTGTAGAAGTGAGTGTTGAATCAGAGGACAGGCAGGTAGGAGATGGGCGGAGTAAGTCAGTTGCCATCTGAACACTGAAGGAGGAACATGTAAGAGGTACAGGTGAGCCACAAGCCGTGGGGCATGTGGCAGACAGATTAATGGAAATGGGTTGAATTAAGATGAAAGAGTTAGCTAGTAATGTGCTTGAGACGTGGGCCAAACAGTATGAAGTAATATAAGTGTCTGATTCATTTTTTTGGAGGACAAAAGCCACCATGGACCAGGTTCCAAACCTCCGGAACCAAAAGGGCCTGGGAAACTTTCTACAATAACATACCCTCCCTATATTAGCACAGAAATGGGTAAGCCACCCATGATCATATCAAGCTGCCCTAAATTTAAAAACCTCACCCTGCGTTCAGACTGGACAAGGCAGTTCAGAATGTGGAATAGATTCTGAAGAGCCAACAAAAACACCAAGGTCAGCCCCTGCTCCCAATCCAGGAGGCTCACAAATAAAGCAAGCTACAAAATTATCTTGTGTAGAGGGCCTAGGTTGGTATTCCTACAGGCTCCATGGTTTTGGTCCAGACTCTTTGAGTTCCCAGCTAGCAGTTTCATCCCACCCCCTCATACAATACTCAAAAAAGGTAAAAACTCCCAGAGTGAGTCATCAATGCATATTTAGTCAAGGTAAGAGCAAGCCTCTTCCTACAGTATTTATATCAAGGATGATATTTCTCTGTAGTAAATGGCCTTCAAAAAGCCAGTTCATGCACCAGAAATAAGTTCTGGTCCTACCACCAGAGGTTTCACAAACTGCCTATGCCATATGACTGTCATCTACATTTGGAAATCTTAGTTCAGTCCCATGTAAGTTCCCCAGCTGTCATTTCAGAGTCAGTGAGCTCCCAATAGCTTGGGTCAGGTGTCTCTATGGGTTTTCTCATCATAATTATGGGTCCTTTGCTCTCTTTTTTAACTGGGCTGGGAGCTTGAAACAGGGCATAGCTATGGAACTCTGAATTTGCTTTCATCAGTTGCTGGATGAAGGTTCTGGAAGTAGTCATCCATTTGATTATAGGGGTCATCCAGTTTAGGCACCCTCTCCACTATTGCTTGGAATATTAGCTGGGGTCATCTTTATGAGTTTGGGGTATTTTCCTAGCATCAGATTTTCCTCTAAGCCCCCAATGGCTCTGTCTACCAAGAGATCTATTTTGTGTTTTCCTTCTCTGCTTTACCTTCAACTCCATCATCTCATTCCCACATGTTCTCTTTTCACCTCCCCCAGGCTGCTCTCTGCTATGATTGCAATTTATTCATGACATCTACACTGTTTCTCCTTCCCAGGAGAATGTCTCTCCTAAGTATCTTCTTATTACCTAGGTACTCAGGGGTTGTGCATTGTAGCCTGTTTATTCTTTGATTTACATCTAAAATCCTCTTAAGAGTGAGTACATATCATGTTTATGTTTCTGTGTCTGTATTACCTCACTGAGGTTGATATTATCTGTATTTATCCATTAGCCTGCAAATTTCAGAAGGCCATTTTTTACTGCTGTGTAATAGTTCATTGTGTAAATATACCACAGATTTTTAATGTAATGCATTGTACAGTTAAGGGGTATCTAGGTTGTTTCCAGGTTCTGGCTATTACAAATAATGTTGCAGGAGTATACATAAAAATTTTTTTTCAATTAAAAAACATATATTTATTCTAAAAAACAAAATTGCTGCTAAAAATACTAATGTCCTTATGGAAAAAATATGTATTCTTTGGGTGTATATCAAAGAGTGGTATTGCTGGATCACTGAATAAATTGATTCCTAGTTTTCTGAGGAACCACTATACTAATTTCTAAAGTAGCTATAAAAGTTTACATTCCTGCCAGCAATGAAAAAGTGTTCCCCTTACTCCTCATCCCCTCCAGCATAGGTTGTAGTCAACATTTTTGAATATAGCCATTCTGGCATGTGTAAGATGGTATCTCAGAGATTTTTGATTTGCGTTTCCTTATGGCTAAAGATGTTGAACAATTCTTTAAGTATCTTTTAGTCATTTGAGGTTCTTCTGTTGAGAATTCTCTATTTAGCTCTGTACCCCATTTTTAAATTTAATTATTTGGGGTTTGTTGGCATCTAGTTTTTGGAGTTCTTTATATATTTTGAGATCAGTACTCTGTCAGATGTAGGGTTGGAAAATATTCTTTTTCATTCTGTATGCTGTCATTTTGTCTTATTGACCATGTCTTTTGCTTTACAGAAGCTTCTCCATTTCAAGAGGGTTCATTTATTATTTCTCTCAGTGTCCGTGCTGCTGATGTTATATTTAGGAGGCAGTCTCCTGTGCCAATGTATTTAAGGATATTTCCCACCTTCTTTTCTATCACATTCAGTGTAATTTGGTTGAAGTCTTTGATGCACTTGGACTTCAACTTTATCAGGTGGATTGATATGGATCTATTTGCATTCTTATAAACACCAACATCAGTTGTTGATGATGCTTTCATTTTTCTATTGTATATTTTTCAATTTTTGTCAAAAATCATGTGTTCATAAGACCTGAAATACTGTCATGGTCTTTGGAACCTATTACTATCCTTCCCATTCTCACACAAATCACCCTTGACAAATACCTTCAGCCTTGCAAGAAAATATGGACACTGCACCTCCTGCACCTGTGCCATACAAGCACCCTTTCTATGGAATATCACTTCTTCTCACACTCTTCTCTCCTCTCCTCTCCTCTCCTCTCCTCTCCTCTCCTCTCCTCTCCTCTCCTCTTCTCTCTCTCTCTCTCTCTCTCTCTCTCTCTCTCTCCCTTTCTCTCTTCCACCATACCTACCGCCAGCCCACTGGGTTTCTTTTGCAATCTGTAACTAAATCATCCATTTTCAGCCCCTTAATTTTTTTAAGAAGATTTTCTAGCAGAACATGACACCAACACCATAATTCACCACAGCTGATCAACTTAATGCTGTCCTTCTGCTATATGAAGTCAATCCAACCTATGCTTCCAAGATTCTGAAGACAAAATCTTACCCCTTCTTCTTCACCTCCATTTTTCAGTAAATACTCACTAAGAAAATGTATCTTCCCTTGCTTTTTAGCTTTCATAATCTGGAATAAAATGGTAATTACCTAAGAGTCTCAGATGGACTGAGAAGGTCTTGACAGAAAAGTTGACTTGACTAACAATACCTTGGGAAGCATTTGCTAAGGAGATACACATATGAAACTCATTGGTTTTTACTACCTCCAGTAGTGGAAAATGGAGAAATAGACCTGCAGATAGAATATTACACCCCTAATATTTCCCCATTTTTAATCCTATAAAACTCTATAACCCCAATACCACATGCACACAGTGTCACTTCCATAGAGAGACAGTAGCCCTTCTTCAGCTTTTCTTATTGAGTGTAACAGTTCTACTCCTGGAGATGGAGATGCTCATCTTCTTCCACTTATTTCCACATTGCTTCCACTGATCCTCAACTAACACTGTGCACTAATAAGGTACAAAACAACAGAAAGTGCTTTAGTGAGTTGTCAAAAATATAATTACTTGAACTAGAATCAGCTATCAGCCTTGTCTCTATCCTTATTTTATGTCTTTGAGATCTCTCCAATATGTACATTCTAAAAATCTTATTAAAATGAGATTATGTTGGAGTATCCCTTCATAGACAACAGGCATAAAGGAATGAGGTCTCATTTACTCTGGGTATCTCAATTATCAGCACAATTATTCTGAATTAATGTTAAATGTCCACATTTGATAGAATCTGGACACACCTAGGAGATGGTCCTTAGGTTATGCCTGTGGTAGACTAACTTGATAGCACTAATTGATGTGGGAAAATACATCTTAATGGTGAGTGTGGCCATTTTATGGGCAGGGGAATCCTGGATCTTATGAAATAGTGAAAAATCAGTTAGTTGTAGAAGATATTTTATTACAGCAATTGGAAAAGAATTAAAATACACAACTTCTTGGCATGTTAGAATTTTCCCAAGATTCTTATTCAGGGAGACAGAAAGATATCTGATGCCACAGAGGGGTGCATGGGACGGGTTGTCTCTCAAAAAGAAAAATAAATTTGACACAATGTGGACATTCTGTCAGACTAGTTCCCTGCAGGAAGGCTCCAGTCTATGATGGCCCAATGAGGGGTAGGGCCATACCTTGTCACAAAACTTAGATATTCATAGCCCTTCCCCTAAACTTCATGTCAGCTCATTTTCCTATTGTGACCACATTGAATTAACATCCTTTTTGTGTCTTTCACTATTAATATGACTTATTGGACAACATCAGTTGGGCCTGATTTGTTAGGGATGTTGACTGCAGGCAGCAATGCCTGTATACCCTTGATACTAGCAAATTGCTCAGTTCAAATCAACACAAGAATTCCAAGCCATATAAGATTCAGGCAAACCTCAGAAACCAAAAATTTCTTATAGCTCATCTTCTCTGACCCCTTAGCTCATTTTCAAACTTCAGTCTAAACACAAATCACACAACTGCCCTCTCTATTAGCCCCATCTTCTGTGGCATTCACCTGTTTATCTTACCTTCCCTATGGAATTGCTGAAGAAGTGTTCCAGTTCCGTCTCATCACAAAGTTCAGATAATGTGGTGGGGCTTTTTTAGACTGAAGTTATAATAGATGTCCTACTTTTATAAGTACAAACTTGGAGAGAGGGGAGACACAAAGGGCATTTGATAGAGAAAATGTGATTTGTATATATACTTTTAGAGCTATATGGTCATATATTTCAAATTTTTACTAAATAAATGAATTGGCATTCAGTGATGTTAGGTAATATTTCTGAGCTCACAAAGCAAGAAATTTTAAATTTGAGATTATTCTGAGGCATTACAACTTCCAATCGATTTCTCAGTATCTTTTACCAAAATTCATTTACTTAACAATTTCTCAAAAACTACCAGAGATTAAAATAGTAGAAAATAGTGGCCTAAAATTGAGACACAAATATGTACTATAGAGTCTGCATTTAAAAATCTATGCTCTAAATCTGAAAGGTGTGATACCTGAGTTTGATGGGGTGCATCATGTACAATTGCCAAATAATAAATATATACATACATAAATAAATAAATAAAATAAGAGTAGACAACACAGCCGAAATTTCACTTTTACCTTAAAAAAACAAACCCTATGTACTGTCTCACAAGTAATTAAGACAAAATATGCACTTGTTTTATTTATAAACACTAATATCAAAATTAGTATTTCTGTTTAAATAAGTTAGACATGTATGCTTTTTATTTATTTATTTATTTATTTTCAAAGATATATTTTAGACTCTAGAACAGAAAAATACAAAGTTAACTGGCACCCATGGACATAAATCCATGCTAGCCCTAATTCATACATGTTAGCAAATTTAAAAACTAGAAAAAAGAATGTTACCAGTTCATTGTCCTTAAAAATCTTGATGCCCCAATTTAAAAACTAAAGAGAAAATTAGCCAAAACTTTCACAATGTCATATATTTGCAATGCTTTCAAAGCCTAACAGTGATTTTAAAAAGAAATTAAATATACTCTCATTGAATTTTTAAAAATCTATACAATTCAAGCTAATGAAATATTTTATTATACATAGTAAAAGTGGTGGTTTGTTTCGTTAAAAAACAAAAAACAAAACAAAAAACAAAAACACATTTCCAGGCCCAGATGTCTGCAGGAGTACAAGAGGAATGGATTCCACTCAAGTATAAGCAGCAAAACTACTGAATGAAACCACAAATCCATCAACTCCTTATAGTAAATGCTGACATTCACTGAGGCTTGAATTCCTGTGGCATCAGTAGATATATTTTAAAGTTTACAAACATGCTTATGATGCATAGGAAGATGGAGAAAAAAAGATGTAGTTGCATACCATGTAGACTCCCAATTTCCTAATTTACAACTTGTTAAGATGGACAATATACAAAGAAAATATTTTAAAATAGTGTATGATTCACTGGTAAGTGACTTTTTTACTCAAATAAATACCAAATGCTCCCGTTTTAATGTCACAATGAAATTCAGGTTTCAATCCAAAGGGAGGGAGAATCAACTGAGACATGGTCATGAGTTCAGGATTATATATATATTACAATGTGCCTTATAATACACTTGTGGCTTTGTGATAAAAATAACTCAGAGACATATGGAATTCAAGCTAATTTGCATAACTGTCACAAGAAAAAAAGCATTAAATGCATATCTGAAATAAGTACTCTCATTTAATTTCAGAATCTCAAAACAGCAACAGACCTTGGCCTTGTTTTAAAAAAGTTTAGTTAGACACTAAGCTAGCTAAATAGCCTTACCTTGAAGGTTTCATCGCAACTGGTATAGGAAATGCTTTCCCTCTAATCTCAATCTTACATAAGTGGAAGAGGTGAAAGGAAAAGGTAGACAACTTCTTTAGCAGCATATATGGCTAAGTCCATTAACCACCTTAACTAGAGTGTCTCCTACTGACCCCATTAAAAATAACTGGGCTAACATCAAAAATTGCCCCTTTCATAAGCCAAAGACAATTTCAGAGTCCCAGTAAATAAAATATTTTTGAAATATTTCAAAGCCATTTAAACAGAACCCAGAGGAATCACCTCTTCACTGTAAGGAAGGAAGAACAGAGTAAAAGATTCACACTAAACTCATTTCCAACTCTCTGAACAAAAGCAAAAAAAACAATGGCAGATTAGCTAAGCTCTGTGCTCTAACCAAACTAGTCAACTACAGTGATTTAAATGGCAACTGCCTATTGGACTGGGCAGCCGACAGTTCAGAATACTTTCGCAATAATTGTATTTTTAACGCAAAGACACTAAAACAATCTGGTCATGCAATTTTCATTTATGCATTCTGCATCTCTTTGCCAATCTTGTAGCTAAGGATCTTGTTCCAGTCGATCTTAGTACGTGTAACTGGTAACTGCCGACGTAAGGCTTTGAAGGTAGTGTCCGACATCGTCTGATAATTCTCACTGATGGCAGTCTGATATTCATTTTCTGCAGCTTCTACAATCTTTATAAATTCTTTTGCTGTTTGCATCTCATTAGACACTGTGAGGGAATCTTGTATATCTTTATGACTCACTAGCTGAACATTACCATCTTCATAATAATGAACCTGAATTTTCAAGATGCCAGCCACCTGTGCGGTGGAAGGAGTGACTGTAAACTTCCACTCTGACCTCCAACGACCATTCCAAAAGTTTTTTGCTTGAAACTGATGGCTTTCTATGCATGCAATGATGGTTTGCTGCCCATCTATTTTTTTGCCATACACAGTGCAGACTCCGTTCGGATAATGTTCTTTTACATAAGCTCGAAGTGCATTTTCTACTGAAGTTCTCCATGATTCAATTGCATTTTCTGCTTCATATGGCCTTGGATCATTTGCTTCCTTTCTTAAATGATCAAATTTGAAACAGATTCTGTTTTTTTGGATCCAAAAACTTTCCATTTCCCAAGTCTCCATGTTCTGTTATTAAAACCTGATCTTCATAGCCTTCAATTTTTACTGGTGTAAACTGGTCCAAATTATACTGTGCAAATGCACTTCTCCTCATCGGACAGCTGCTCCTCCAGATCCACCATCTTCCTTCTGGCGACAAACTGTGGTACTGGTGGCAGTGGCGGCCACCTGACTTCCCCCTTGTCTTGCGGTCTTCCCCATGTATGCTTTTTAAAGTTTATAGATATGCAGTCAATAGCTTCATATGAAGTCAGTGGCTTCTTCACTATGTGTGTAAATGTGTGCACATATGTATGTGAGTACATGTTCACATGGTGTCCTCATTCAATACCCTTACCTTATATTGTGAGACAGAGTATCTTAGTTACTATTTTATTGCTGCGAAAAAACACCATGACCAAAGCAACTTATAAAGGAAAGCATTTACTTGGGGGTTTGCTTATGGTTTCAGAAGCTTAGTGCATGATCATCATGGCAGAACACATACTTGTAGGCAAGTAGGCATGATGTTTGACCAGTAGCAGAGAGTCACAGTTTGACCTATAGGAAAAAGTCAGAGAGAAAATAAACCTGAGCCTGGCATTCGTTTTTGAAATTTCAAAGCCAACTCTCAAGTGACTCTTCTCCTTCGACAAGGCAACACCCACTCCAGCAAGGCCATACCGATAAATTCTTTAAAAGTATGCAACTGGGAACCAGAAACTAAAATATACCAGCCTATGGAAGGCATTTTTCTTTAGAGCAACTGTAAAGGGTCTGCCACCAAGCTTGGAGCTATTCCATTTTGGTAGAGTAGCTAACCAGTCAGCCAGAGCACTGGAATTATAAAGCCTCGTCACTGTATCCAGCTGTTTTTCACAGGTTTTAGGGTTTCGAACCCAGATCCTCAAGAGTTTACCAACTAATCTATATCCTCAGCTTGATGGTTTCCTGTGACTATGTGGTGAGAGTGATTCTTATTTTACTCTTCTCTGAGGAATATATTCTGTTGTCATATGTATCTTCTAGTAGTAATACCATAGATGTCTGACAAGATTTGTGCTATTATTTAGTCACTGCAATGGGCTAAGCTGTATTCTTATCTTGAATCTTTCATCTCTACCTCCGAGACCCATAAATTACACACCTCTTTATTATACAGACAGTTTTCTTATCTTGGTCATCACCTATGCAAGAGCTCAAAAATTTGTGTAGTTGATCAGATAATAATGATGACATGTCTTCTGTTGAGGACAGAAGAAATATCACCCCTAATTAGTCTCTGAGTTTCCAGTCCATGTTTTAGTTTATAGCAAAAGTTCTTCACCCTTGGGGTGTAGAACCCTGGGCCCCTCAGAGAAGTTCATATTTATATGCATATTGTCCCTGACAATGATTGTATCTCACAGTTCCTGGTGAAGGTGTTATTGCTTCAGGGGAAGATTTTCGGTAAGATTTTCAAGACCCTGCTTAGGACTCAGTTGTTACTCATTTAGTCCTCATAACTGTCCAGCTTAGTTTTCTGTATTGTTTCTGACAAAATCTCTAAGCATAGAACTCACCAAGCAAGCTGGGCTAGATGGTCAGTGAGAGCCAGGGAGGCTCCTGTTTCTACCTTCTGTGGCAGGTGTTATAAAAACACAACACATTACAAGATGCTTACTTTAGTTGTGGTGTCAACTCAAATGTTCTTGTCTGCACTGTAAGCACACTACCTGTAGTGCAATCTCCAGACCTAAACCATTGTCAATTTCACACAAATGGATGATTTGCAAAGAGCTTTGAAAACTTTCAGGTTAAAAATCAAACATAAAACTGTAGTCCCAGAACCTAATTTTAAATAGTTGTTTGGAGGATAAAAGAGATCAACCTCAGTTATCATGATGAAATAATAAAATACATTAAGTGTAACAATGCAGCATTACAATATGAGGCAAGACAAGATCTGCATATAGAGATGTGAGGACTATAGATGATCTGTTGCAGGAAAAGCGTGGATAGGCTATAATACAAGGTGGTCTGCTTGAACTCCTGTGCATGTGAGTTGAGAGAGCATATAATATATAGATTCTTACTAAACTATTGTTTTTAATGGCGTAATAGATTCATAAGTACCCTCTACAAGCCATCTTTACAGCCAATGAATACCATTTCTGAAAATTTTGGTTAAGATTCTGGCTCTTGCATAATCCTGTTTTCCTTTGTTTTCTAAGACGGTTTAGTTTTGAGTGAGTACACTTACTATTGCAGTGTTTCATTTTGGGTCAATGGTATTGATGGAAAATCTTAAATGTTTTACTTTTAAAGATTATTAAAAGCAATAGTTAAGAAAACTGGAGAGATGGCTTAGTTTGTAAAGGCTTTGCCATGCAAGCATATTTACTAAAATGTCTATCCCCAGAAGTGATGTAATCCCAGTACCAGAGAAAAGGGGATTAGAGGGATCCTGGAGATCACTGTGTACTTAACTGAGTCAAATCAATGATGTCCAAGCTTAGTAAGAAACATTGTCTCAAAATATAAAATGAATAAAAATTGTCAAATTCCCAGCCTCCATACATTCATGCACACAAACACATGAACCCATACTCACACATATGTACCAATGTACATATACTTACAACACACATGTGTACATACACAAAGAGAAAGAGAGAAATAAGAGAGAGAACAATAAGTAAGATTATATAAGTAAGAATATGAAACAATCTAGAACTTCTGAACTGCACAGATAATAATCCAAAGACCATTTTCTATTTACATGTTTATGTGTCATATATGAAAATAAGCAATTAATGAAAATATATTAATTCAGTGAATTCTAACTGATAGTTTTTTAAATCTAATTTATAAGATTATATTATTATATTAGATTAGATTATACTATAAGATTATAAAGACTATAAAATTTTTCTCAGTTCTCACATGGAATCTTTGTCAAAGACAAAGATGTTGGAATAGCATATTTTGTGAAGAGTACAAGATTTATGTAGTGAACTTGTGTTATTGCAGTTTGCATAGGAAACATGTAACTTTGTACCAAGTCAATTACCCTCTATCAGCACAGAGCAACATTCAAGTGCATCTTGATCTAGTTCTTTCTAGCTGCAGTGATCCCAATACAGGGAGCCAATCAATCCAAACAACTGTATATAAGATGGTTAAGCATGCAAAGGTTTATGAAACATAACTTAATACTTTCAATAACAACAAAAATATGTTAATTTGCATTTTCGTGCTGTTTGAATTCTGTTATTAAAATTCTCTAACAGGAACAAGATAAGGGGTTGTGGAAAAAGTGATATGTTTCTACATGTAAATAAAAGTTACAGTCTTAGAATGGGCACATTGCTCAGTTAAAGGGCTGGTTTAACGTATACACAGCTCTCGGATCATTCTTTAGTCCTGTCTAAAACATGTAGCAGCTCATGCTCATAATTCTATTGTTCAGGAGGTAGAAACAGGATGAATAAAAGTTCAAAGTCATCTTCTGTTGATTTTTAATGACAGCTTATGTTATCTGTGCTAATGTGCCTGATACAACGGTTGCAGGTGACCAAATATAAGAAATGACATAAGTGCTGGAGAAATGGCTTAGCAGTTTAGAATACTGCCTGCCCTTTCATAGGTCCTGGGTTCAATTGCCAGCAACCGCATAGTAGTTCACAGCCATCCATTTATAGTAGCATCTGATGTTCTCTTCTAGTGAAAGGTCAACGGAGCCCTCATATACATAAAATAAATCAACATTTTTAAAAAGAATAACATATGCTCTAACTGCATCAACTGATAAAAAATTGTATATTCTGATTAATAGATGACAGATGCATAGATAATAGACAGATATATGAGTAGATTATAGACAGATACTTGATAGACAAATAGATATACAGATAGTTGATAGATATTAGATAGATAATAAGATACAGAAAAATAAAAGTTTAGATAAAGGTAATTCATTGACAATAGAGATAGATTAAATAAGTAATAATGTTAGGGTGGCCTCTCGGACAAAACAGCACAGACTCTGATATCAGATACAAAATACAGACAATTTATTCATGCGTGCACGGGTCAAAGGCAGGGAATAGGGCCGAAGACCTCGATCAGCAAACCCGCTGGTCTTTTATTAGGTCTTTTCTCGGGGTGGAGGAGTGAGGCCATCTGGAGTTTAGCCATCTGTCAGGCCATCTGGCAGGCCTGGATATCTTGGGCTAGGTGTTTACAGAATTGGGCAGTTATAGTTATCTCCGGGAGCATCGGGTCACGTCCTGCTCCCTTCGAAGGCAGTTGTTTACCCACTCATCCTGTTCCATTTGGCCTAACACAATGGCGCCACAGACAATGATTTACTCACAGGGCAGTGTCACACAGGGGGGTCGTTTTTCCAACCCTCAGCTTTTTACGATCTAGCATTCCTTCTCACAATCTAACAATAAAAATAATAATAGATGATAGATAATAAAGAGAGGTAAGTGAAAGAAAAAGAGGTAAATGACAGAAATAGATAAATAGGTAGATAGATAAGTGATACATATGATAGATGATAAAAAGTGGGCAAATAAAATACATAAAACTATCAAAACTTTCAAAATAGATACACAAATACAGTGAAGTTTCCATTTGAATTTTCCACAATATATGCAAGATTCCAAAAGAGCCCTTGAAAGGCTACATTTTAAGATTAATGAGGCCTTCTGAAACCATGTTTGTATCTGCTGCTAGAGTTCCTCAGAAGTTGTGAACCATTGCATTGTTTCTAGGATGAGTAACAGAGTAAGAAAAGTAAAACATAAAAGTTAGCATAATAACAGATACCTGTGTAGGCAACAGCATGTATGTATATATAGAAGCAAGGACACTAATTCCGTGGAAATAATGGGTAGTCTAATAAATGATGCATGCCCAGTTGACCCGCCATCTGAAAAAATATAAGGAAACCACTGTATTAGATTAGATAAAATATAAATTCTAGGTTAAATAGAGATTCAAAAAATAAAATAAAAGAAAAAGAAGAAGTAAAGAAGGAAGAAAGAAAGGTAAGAAAAAAGGAAGGGAGGGAGGGAAGAATGCCTGAGAGACTCCATAAACATTCTCAAGAAAAATCAGTTAAGAATTTATTTAATTTCTTTAAGAAATATTAAAATGACTTATGAAAGATCCATAAGCCAAGCCTAAATGTAAAATTAATAGAAATTATTTGGTAAAAATTTTAAATTAAAAAAATATCATAACACAGAGAAGATTATACTCTAACATAAAGAATGGAGCTTAATGTGAGGAAAACAGCAAAAGGTACTTTGTGCATTAGAACTGCCTGTAATTTCAGCTCTCACTAAGAACAGGCATGGGGGGGATCAGGATTTCAAGGTCAACCTTAAACACCGCAGTTCAATGCCAGCCTGGAATATAGCCAAGTGTGGTAGCTCACAGATGTAAAGCAAGCTCTTGGGATACTAAAGCAGGAGAAACAAAATTTCCAGGCCAGACAGCTACAGAAAGAGTTCCATGTTAGCAGGAGTTAAAGGAAAACAAAACCAACAACATTGACTAATGGACTAGAGCAGGCAATTTACATAGCAGTGAATAAAAATGGCCAGTAGGTAAGTGAAGAGATGCTCCAATGTAATGATTATCATTGAAATGCAAATAATGTAGTGATGCATGCTTCCTTCACCTTCTAGTCTAGCAAGGCTTGAATAAGAGAAACTATGTTAACAAAAACCAGGTGTGCAGGTAAGGTCTTTGGTAAGGCCCCATAGAAACCCAAACAAATGGCTGATGGAGGTGCCTATTAACATACCAAAGCAGACACTGCTCTCTAGGTTCACTTAGAACCTGTAAGCCCTCTCAGTTTGCCCCACTCTCACTCTACCCAAAAGCCTCTCCTACTCAGGGACTTTACCTCCCTTCCCTACCTGCTTATTTCCTTATAATCCTAGCATCTCTGCCATGCATTCTTGGCTCTCTCTTGCCTTCTTGACCTGTTTGTTCACTCTCCTGATTCACTTGACCTTCTCCTCTTCCTCTCATTCTGCCTTCCTTTCCTCTTGTGGTCTGACTCAGGTTCTATTTTTCCAGATAAACTCTCCCTCACATCTACAATAAAACTATCTCATCAATCATGCCTTGAAGTGTGTGTGGTAGGGGGCAGTTTTAAAAAGATGACCACAGACTCTGTACAGAGCAGTACAGCAATGAAATGACAAATATAGGCATGTTTACGATGTGCTGAGTTAGAATCCTTCAGATGTGTACCTAGGCACTAAGGGATTTAAAAAGGGTTCCATGATAGTATTTTTTAAATATACATTGGTAGGAGAAGTAAATATTGAACAAGTAAATTTTCCCATATATGTACCTTTACAAATGATCATAAAATAAAATACTTAGAAACATACAAGAATACATAAATATGATTTATATTGATATTTAAATTATGAGACCCTCAACTCACCCCCAACCATCTTAGTCATGCACATATATGGAAAAATCCCCAACCATCCTAGTTATGACCATATACAGAAAAATCCTCAACCATCCTAGACATGCCCATATCTGGAAAGTCCCCAACTGCCTCACTCCCACCAAAAACCACAGAACGTCCCAACCCTGAAGGCAGCCAATGACAAAAAGCCACACCAACAAACCATCATAACTAAACAAGGACTCCCCCTTGACTAAACAATGAAAAAAATGACCCATACTCCCATACCTTGGCAAGGAGCTTTGCAGATTTCCCCTTTAAAAGTGAATGCTTGGATTGTTCGGGAGCCACTCACTGCCTTGCTGGGAGGAGCACTGTGGCCAGGCTCCCTCCTGGCTGGTTGGTTTATATACAGCTTTTAATAAACCTTGCAATTGTATTCCAGACTCCCTTGACCTCCTGTGGTCTCTTTCGGGGGGGGGTGTATCCACTCAGGGTACAAGAAAATTTGGTTACTGACAAAAAAGCAAGACCATCACACATATATTGATTTGTGCTTTATATATGTTCATGTGTATGCATATATTTGTACCTATTATCACTTACAGAAATATATTCACATATAATGTATAAACATATATTTCTCTTCATATGCTGATGCCTGTACATTCAGATATACACTCATTAACCACATATAGCTAGGGGCCTTATATGAAATTAGATTTTCAGGGTCCATTGCTTTGTGGCTAATGTCACATCAGTTTCATCTGTCTATATAGTAAAATTTAAACTGCTTCTACCATCTATGTGACTCTTTCTAAACTAGACACATAGTTAATTAAAATGTACTTCCCTCTTTGTCTTCAACATTCTTTTTAGTTAGTGGGTTTTCTAAGTGATAGCTAGTGTCTGTATTATTGTTTCCCTGCTGGCTTCCCAGAAAAGGACTCAGCTGCGTCAGTTCCAAAACCACAAAAAATGTGTAGGTGCAGATCACCTAGCCAGCTCTTCTCAGCCTTCATCATATATCCTCTTAGATGATAAAGATAATATTTTCTATATTTTCTTTGTCCCTGTTTCAAAGAGATAATATGAACATTGATAAGGGAAATAATCAAGTGAGAACTTTTGCAAATATGCTTTCATACTTTTTGAAAGGTTTCAACTCTCTTGTTTTCTCCCCCGCCCTCTCTCCCTCCTTCCCTCCCCCTCCCTCCCTCTTTGTTTGTGTGTGTGCAGATTCATGTGAGCATATATGTGGAGGCCATATATGTGAGGACACTGAATGTCTTCTTTGGTGGCTTTACACCTTCATTATTTAGATGGGCTCTCTTACTGAGCCTGGAAATTATTGATTCAGTTATACAGGCTGAGCACTGAGCCCCAAAGAACTGTTCATCTCTTCATGTTTGGATTTTTCTAAACACTAGTTCTAAGGTTTAAACATTGGTTCTTATGCTTACAGTTTACCCACTGAGCAACGTCATCCTTCAGCTTTGCAGGTTCATATGTGAAACTTTAGGGTGCTTAGATAAATAGAGGGTACTTCTGTTACAATAAAGCAATAGGTAAAATTCTGGAAAATCACAAGAAACCAAAGTAATGGTTTATGACTTGCAGAAACATGACAAATGCAGTTAAGTAGCAGAGTGATTTTTTGTAGCTCTGCCAAAGAGAAAGCATGCTCATATACAATATATATATATATATATATATATATATATATATAAACTTCAGGATAGTTTCCTTTGCTCACCTTCAGAGATCAACATTGTCATTCCATTCCCTCTTTATTAATTTCTTAGGCTGATGTTCTCACTTTCCAGCTTCTAAGGCTCCAAGGTATGTCTTCCATGCTGTCAACAATGTTCTCCTTTTAAACCAGGAACTAGCTCCCCACATCCCCCAGTACTTAAGACTTTCTGCTGATTCTTCTTTGCTTCTGAGTGAAATTTTCCCTTTTGCATAGCAGGTTAAATTTCAACTATGTAAAATGGGGTCAGAACATCTCTTCCCTTTTTAGATAATTTCTCATGTATCACAAGCAAGCTTTCAACTCACTGTGTAGTCAAAGACAATCTTGACCTTCAGTTGTAAGCATGGCACACCATGTCTTGCTCAACATGCTTGGAGATAGAAACCAGAGCTTTCTGCTTGCTAATTCTACCAACTGAGCTAGACTTCAGCCATGCACCCTACCTTGATGGTAAGATTCCTGCACTTTCTCATTACTCATTTGTATGTTCTATTGACCATTCCAGGGATGACTATACAGTGTGAACTGCAGAGACAGTATGAGAAGGTAGTTTTTACTGTCATTGACCTGTAGGTATCTATCTGATCTGTCCCCCTCAGGTCTCTGATAGAACTACTTTATATTCTTTGGTCGTTGATGAGTTTCAGGAGCTCATGTTCTGTTGTTTTTGGACTGCTGAAAGCAGGTTGCAAAAAATGACTTGGAGAAGTCATATCACAGTCTGAAAAGGGAAGAAAGCAATGAGGAGTCTCTGACAGGGAGTAAGGAGGCATGAGAAGGGGACTTCTTTAGATGTGATCTGTTTTCTGAAGTTTAACTAGGACATTTTCAGTTTTTACTGAGGTGTATGCATTTGTATGAGCATTTGTCATGTGTGTGTGTGTGTGTGTGGGGGGGGTGCCTGTGAAGTATAGAAGAAGACATCTCTCATTAGAAGCCACCTACTATGGCTGCTTAGGATCAAACTTTGATTATGGAAGGGTAGCACTCTGTTTTAACTGCTAAAACGTATCTTCTTTGTATTTATCTGTATAATTTTAATTTACATTTTTGACAGTACCAAGAGCTTTCTGTGTTCAGAGATACCAGTAGATATCATGGGTCTTCATGCTAGATGGTTGTTAAAAGCTATGTGGGTGCTGGGATCAAACTTAGGTCCTTAGCAAGAACAAGTACTTTTTAATAATAAATCATCTCTCTAGCATCTTTCTATTTGTTTATTTTGACTGGCAATAAGTGCACATATTCATGGGATTTAGTATCATACTCCAGTCATTATATACTATGAATTGTGTACAATATGTAATATGAATGGTATTAGTGTATTTATTACATTAAATGTTTACTGTTTCTTTATAATCAGTGAATGTTAAATCTTCTCTTACAGCTATTTCAATAATCACTGGGCCAGCCATCTCCTCCTACTGTGAAATAGGACAGCAGAACCCCTTCTTCCATTCTAACTTTATATTTGCACTCTTAGATATCATCTCTTTTTACTGGTTTTCTCTCTAGGGAAACTCAGAGTGCTCAAGATAGTCTGAATAGAACTTTACTTAGAGTCAGCTCCAAAACAAGTTAGAGCAACTGTTCTCATTCTATTCTCATTCTTTAAGGAAATATGTCAGTGTTTCTGCAAATGCAAGTATCATTACTATTATTTACAAATGGAAATTTGTTTTCCATTGCTATGATAATTACTACATCCTGAACACAACTTAGAGAATGGAGAATTTCTATTGGCTCTTGAGTCTGGATAAATAGAGTCTTTCATTGTATAGAAGGCAAAAGAAGAAAGCTGGCTGATCACAGGAAAAAGAGAGAGAATAGAAAGTAGGTCAAGCCTAGAAGTGTTCAAAGCCTACTCACAGGGATAAATTTCCTTCAGAAAGATCTACTTCTCAAAAGCTCCATAACCTCACTAAACTGCACCACCAACTGGGGACTAAGTGTTAAAATATATGAACCCAAGAGGGACATTTCTCATTTAAGTCATAACAAACTCTGACCTTGATGCAAGGCTTTCTGCTATATAATTATGTGTTTAATTATCATTTTTTAAATGACTTAGCTTAAAATTTATGTTTTCAAGGAAAGAATGAATGACAGTTACCTGACAAGAATTATACATATGTTCTTTGTGAACAGAAAAAAGGGAAATGTCATGCCCTGTCTTCTTTTTTCAATTTCTGTGAGAAAATACCTTATCAATACCCACATACAGAAAAATGGTTACATGGCTCAATATTCCATCATTCCAGAGAAGTCAAGTCTTCTAGGATGTGGAACAGCTAGTCACATCTACACAGCCAAGAGCAGAGAGCAATGACTCTTCTCATTCATCCCAGGATTCTGGTCTATGGTATGGTACCGCCCACTGTTAGGGTGGATCTTCCCATGTCACTCAACCTAGTTAAGGGCTCTCCTCATTGTTGCATCATCACAGTCCATTGAAATCTAGACAACGCCTCATTGAGACTCCTTCCTAAGTAACACCTTCATTTCCTCAAGCCATTGATGATAACTAACCACTATGACTCATTCTTGTAGCATTTACTGTATCTTTGGACAAAGGGTTTATCTTCTACTGAAGTCCCTTCCAAGGACAGGTTATTTTCATCTCTCACTTTATCTTCTAGAAAATTCAAAAGGTATAAAATATCATAATTGCTATAAAAATGAAAATGAAGACTCAGACATTTTTCTTCCTAAACAAGTTCAAATTATAAATGACAGTTATTCCTTAGCACTCAATTCTGTCCAATAGGCATCTTTGCAGTCTTTGTCTTTGATATGATTCTACACCCCTTTCCTTTAAAAATCCATGTTGTTTGAGTTACAGTTTAGCTATGTGGAAATTGGTTGGACAATTAAAAAGCAATTAGAACATAGGATCTCTGCATTTAAGAGTGTATTAATATCATTGTACTTAGTTTAGATCAGAACTTACTACAGTGAACTGTCAAAAAGTAATCATATCAAGATCTCTCACTCTCCTAAACATAGTTCTACTTTCCCAGTATGAATCACATCAGTACAAAGCCTTTATCAGATGGTAGCTAACATATCTGGAACTTTCTAACTCCAAATCATGAACAAATCTTATTTCAAATTATCTATTCTCAGGTATTCAGTAATAGCAACAAAAAATGGGAAAAGACGTTTGTAGATGATGCCAGTACCTTCTTCTTTCCATAGCTTCTGTTATCCTACTCTCAATGCCCCTCACCTCTCATCTCTAAACCTGAAGGGAACACATGTACCACTTGACACAGAAGTCATCTCTGTCAATTGAAGCCCAAGTGCTATGCTATTCAGTAAACGCTGATTAGAAAGTTCAGGGATTTATTATAAGCTGTGACCCATGAGACCCCATTAAAAATCCTTTATCATAATTAGAGTTTGTCTAGAAATCCATCCCTTCCTCTGTACTAACAGATAGAATTTTAATCACAAATTTGCAACCCTATCACATTAGGAAGAAAAAAATTACCACAATGTTGTTAATTCACCTTAATCTAATGTAATATATAATACACTCAGCTGGAGCTTCAGACACTCTCAAAATAGAATAATAAAATACCTCTTAACTCTAAATTATATTTGAAATAGCAGATTACATTATAAACAGCATTGTCAAACAAATCACTGGCTGTTGAAATTTATCTTGTTCTTTCCAAATAAACCCAAGACCCAGGCTTACATGCTGAATGTATTATGAGTTTTTCTCCTGTGAAAGTTACATAAGTTTTCATAGATGGCTTATGACTAGTCTGAAGCTCATGTTCCATACCTGTGCCAGCTCTGAGTTCAAATTGTCTGGACCAGGACCATCTGCTATATTTCAGGATCTCACACCCTATATTCATGGTCAGTTCAGCAACTGGTAATTCTATGACCTTGAATACCAACTTGAAAAAATGAAGCAACTGATTTTTACTTAGTAAAATATTGATCGTGTTTTTACCCTGCAAAGAATAGATCTGGAAAATCAATTGTTAAGAATCATTGAGAGACTATCTCTCAACCTCTTTTGCATTTGTTTTCACCATTTCTGACACTCCTGGGAGTTATCTACATGTAATGTGTGGAAGTACAATTTTCTATACTTACAGAAAATAATCAGTTACAGAGATGAATGAGGAAGGATTGATCATTTTACAAAATCTCTCTGCCTTGGTTTATAAAAAGTGAATAAAAGATGATGATATAAGATTGTGAAATCAACTTTTTGTATGTTTCTGTGCTTATAGTCTTCATGAGGCAACATGGCATTTCAGTACAAGTATACTCTGTATCTTGATAAAATCTAGATCTTTCATTGTTCTTCATGCCAAACATTTATTATTATCTTAAGGGAATAGCCAAAATTTCCACTATTTTGAACTGAACAACATTATTCTGTAGAATAGTTTTATAACCTATGCAGTGGATTTCACTCAGTTGTTTCCATTCCATAAAATGAGCACTGTGTTTCATACCTATAATTCAGAAACTGGCATTGGGGCACAGACATAACATATCACATATGCAGAGGTCAGAGGACAATTTGTGGAACCTGCATCTGCCCTTCACATGTAGGTTCTGGAGATCCAACTCAGGTTGACAGGCTTGCTGGCAAGTACTTTCATCTGCTGAGCCTTCTCACAACCCAAGTTCCTTCATCTTGAGATGTGTGGAATCAACTTTAGAGACAAGCCTCTCCTCAGATCCGCAAAGCAACATCACAGAAAAGTTTATTAAAGGAAAAAGACTCTTCCCCCATACCAGGCAGTATCTGTCAGCATCAACTCAGATGTAACTTCATCTTATAGCAAAACAGTGTCAATGCCTGGCCCTTGTTGCTGTCTAGTGCTGGTGTATGTCCCATGGCTGTTGGGGCTACTTCAGTTGCCATTCTTCAGTGATATCGGAATTAAACTTCTGCAGCCTTCTAACATGGTTTGCTAACCAGCATCTCTCTGGGAATCTTCTAAGCCTTCAGCACTAGACTGTGACAGCTCTGGTACTCAGCCTTATAAATGGAGTAGACACTCAGCGTTATGAAATGAGAAGGGTTATTGGACTCTATAATGTGCTGACAGTCTTTGTTGAACTTCCAAGACTCTACTGTATAAGCCAATCTAATAAGACTTTTATTATTATTATCATTATTATTATTATTATTATTATTATTATTATTATTATTATGACGATGTGCTCTTTCTGCACTTAAGCTCCATGCAAGAAGAGGGCATCAGATCCCATTTTAGTTGCTTGTGAGAAACCATGTCATTGCTGGGAATTTGTCTTTGGACTTCCAAACCCAGTGATCTTAACCACTGTATCATCTCTCCAGCCCCATAAAGACTCTTTTATAATGTATTTAGTTCTCTTCCTTTACAGATTCCCAACAAATAGATTTCTCAGGTCGGTTCCTTTAGGGTTTGCAAATACAGAATTTACGGGAGGTTTTTCTGTGTATGCTGAATTAACTTTTGCTAAAACTGCATTTTATAAAGAGGTATACAGATGAGCCTTGAAGAGGGTGATGAAAGACGACCATCCTAATTTGCTTTAGGTTGGTACATAAAACACCTGACCTAAAGCAACTTGAGGAGGACAGGTTAATTTCACTACCCAGTTCACAGTTCATCATAAAGAGAAGTCAGAGGCAGGAAACCAATGCAGAAGCCTTGGGGCAATGTTGCTTCCAGACTTGTTCCTAATGGCTTGCTCAACCTGCTTTTTTATTTAATCAAAGACCAACCACCCAGGTATAGAATGCCCACAGTGATCTTGACCTTCCCATGTCAATCATAAAGCAAAAAAAAAAAAAAAGAATGCCTCACAGAAGTGACCACAGGCCAGTCAGATGGAAGCAATTCCTTAGTTGACATTTTCTCTTCCAAGATTATTCAATCATGTGTCATATTGACAAAACTAAACAGCACAACAACTAACATTGAGCTACACAATATCTGCCATGATAACAGGATAAAGATTAAACATGTTACAACCTGTGAGTGAGAAGAAGATTCCAAGATTTTTGTTGTTGTTGTTTTGTTTTTTAACTTGGTCTCAAATGTTTTCTGCTATCATATGAATTCTGAGGGCCAGCTTCTCATGGGTGTGAGCATTTATAAGAGAAGGAAGCTACATTCATATGGACTTTCCTCTACTAAACTGCTTCTAAAACTAGAGCTATAGCAAAAGTGTTTGAGAGTCTATTATCTGCTGAAAATAATTTTCGGAGGCAAATATTCTCAATGGCAAATCAGAAATAATTTATCAAGCTCAGAAGAAAAAAGAACTTAACAAGGTAAAGGTGGAAACTAGATTTTATCATTTCATCTGCAACTATCTCATTTCATTCTTGTGAACATGGTGTGTTTTTTTCTATTTTAAAACAAAAACAAAAAAAGATACTACATGCAGGAAGTTAAGAAATCTATATTGTAACAAAACAGTGCCATAGTAAGTAGCAAATGCTATTCAGTCTGTCCTGTTCCCTAGAAGCTAAATTGATTTTTCAAGCTTTCCTAGAAATTAGAGTTGCCTTGAAGATAAAAATCATTTTTCCTCTTATTGATGCCAGTATATTTTAAATTTGTGGTTCCTCATCTAACTATTGTTTTAGTGATTTTTATTTTCCTCCCATTATTGGGCATATCTAATTATTCAAATAACTATTATACAGTGCATTGTTAGTATTGTCTATAAAGAGAAGCTGAAGTTCTGAAATCAGCACAGCAGAAATCTTTTGCTCACAAACTTAAATTATTGAGAATTGTGTATCTGAGATATTTCTAGATTTCTTTTATTTTGACTAGAAAATATAGCATAGTGGTTAAAGCACTTGCCATCTAGCTGTAAAAGCAAGAATTTGAGTTTCCAAAGACCCATGGAATGATGACTAGGCATGGTTATTCATCTATAAATTTAGTGCTGAAAGCAGAGACAGGGAATTAATACAACAGTTGGATGGAAAGCCCAGCCATATAGATGAGGTGTGGTTTTGACTGAGAGATTCTGCCTCAATGACTAAGGTAGTTAAGTAATGTCCTCTAATTCTCTATAGTAGGCCAGCAGACACATGCAAATCCATGTATTTTCACACACACATACTATGGGACAATACTTTTGTACAAAGTAAATGTATTTTACTGACTAGCCAGAAACTAGGCAGACAAGAAGTATAGACAGTGCAACCAGACAAGAATTGTGAGAAAAGGAAGAGTACAGCAGATGCCAAAGAGAGGCAGAGAAAGTAAGATAAGAATGTTGGACTGAAAAAAAAAATGATATCAAGACACATGGGTAAACATAGCAAAGAACTATGGGTTAATTTAAGAGTAGGAATTAGAAAGTAATAAGCCTGATCCATAGGCCAAAAAATGTAATTAATATATACTTTTATGTAAATATTTAGGACTAAATAGTTGCAGGACCTGCCAGGAAGAACAAGCTTTTGATTACTCCGACATGTATATGCACTCACACACTTGTATACAAATACATCCACATTACATAAAACTTTTAAAATTTTTTAATTAAAAATGCATATTTAATTGTGTGTGTATGTGTGTGTGTGTGCCCTCATGAGTGTATGAGTGTATTTATACTTTTGTTCAGTGGCCCAAAATGGTAATTTTATTCCTGAGAGGTATGATAGGCCTTTGTGAGATGAGTAGCTTTCTATCTGAGTAGTGGAATGTGAATTCATGACTATGTATCAAATGTTTCCAACCACTGATCAGCTTTTTCATTTTCTTAATTTTTAAATTGCAAAGCATAGCAACTTCTGGTTCTAATAGGTGCTTATAAATGCATATGAGAGATGTGATTAATAATATATCTGCCTCTGAACCCAGGTAAATCAACTAAGATAATTTTCTTTTTTGTTTGTTTGTTTTAAAAGCTTAACAGTACTGCAGCTATTGTTGAAAACAGGATGACAGGTACGTGCTAGGCTCTTATACCTGACTCCGAGGAAGATATCAGAAGCCATGAAATTCAAGACACTGGACTTCAGGCAAAAATGAACAAAAAGATAAAAAACAAACAAACAAAAACAAAAGTCAAAGTCTCAGGTGATTACTTAGAGTTAGACTCTCAGGTTTAGTGCAGGAAAGGGGATCAAGGCCCAGTCCAGAAGGCTGAGTTGAGGGGATGAGGTCAAAAGAAGCTGGAAAGGGGGTAGGAATCAGAGTGTGCAGACTAGTGTAGCCAGCATGTGAGAGGCCCATGCTTAGAGCATTAAGTCCTTGAGTATTTCCTGCAGCTTCTGTTTCTCCTTAGGATCTGTTGGAACATCATTTTTTTTCAGCTTTAATTTATTAATTTAGGTCTTCTCTCTTTCCTTTAATTAACTTGACCATGGTTTTATCTTTTCATATATATATGAAATAATGCTGCTACAAACATAGTTGAGCTAATGCTTTTGGGGTGCAAATATATATATATATTTATTATTTGGTGATTTGATGGCACCCATCAAACTCAGCTATCAGACCTCTCGGATTCATACCCACTCTTATAATCTCCCCATTTACAAAATCACCCATTCATGCTGCTCATTTACTTACTAGAGCATAATTAGACTCCCTGCAGCTAAACCCTTAAAGAAAACAAGTCTTTCCTTTTTTTAAAAAAAATGATCATTTATTATGTATACAGCATTTTGCCTCCAGATCTCATTACAGATGGCTGGCTGTGAGCCACCATGTGGTTGCTGGGAATTGAACTCAGGTCCTCTGGAAGAACAATCAGTGCTCTTAACCTCTGAGACATCTCTCCAGCCCCCAAAACCTATTTACTTATTATTTATTTGCCTTGGTGTTTGCTTGGAACTGGGAACCAGAACTACAGACATTTGTGAGCTGCCATGTGGGTGCTGGGAATTGAACTCTGCTCGGCTCCTCCAGAAGAAGAACCAGTGCTCTTAACCGCTGAGCCATCTCTCCAGGCCCCAAGTATTTCCTTATCAACACCTCTGCCAGAGGCCATCAATATGCATTATGCCAATAAGCTGTGTTCTAGCCTTGAGCTCTTAAATACAATGATGTCTCTCTTTATTTTTTTATTTTTTAAAGTCCACTTTAAAGAGTACATCCCCTGCTTCTTTTTCTAGTATTGTGATACATCACTCAGGAGGATGTTCTCCAAATCCATCGATTTGCCTGCAAATTTTAGTATATCATTTTTTCTTACTCCTGAGTAGTACTCCATTGTGTAGATGCACCACAGTTTGTTAATCCATTCTTCAGTTGAGAGGCATCTAGGTTGTTTCCAGGCACTTGCTATTACAAATAATGCTGCTACAAACATAGTTGAGCTAATGCTTTTGGGGTGCAAATGTGTGTCTTTAGGGTATATGCTTAAGATTGGTATTGCTAGATCCTTGGGGAGATTGATCCCTGGTTTTCTGAGAAACCACCATACTGCATTCCAAAGTTGGCTGAACAAGTTTACACTCCTACCAACAATGGAGGAGTGTTCCCTTTGCTCTGCATTCTCTCCAGCATAGGCTGTCATCTGTGCTTTTAATTTAAACCATTCTGACAGGTATAAGATGGTATCTCAAGGTTGTTTTGATTTTCATTTCTCTGATGGCTAAAGGTGTTGAGCACTTTTTCATGTGCCTTTCAGCCATTTTTAATTCTTCTGCTGAGAATTCCCTTTTTAGTTCTGAACCTCAGTTTTTAATTGGATTATTCATGGTTGTGGGCTCTAGTTTCTTTAGTTCTCTATATATTTTAGAGATCAATCCTCTATCATTTGAAGGGTTGGGAAAAACATTTTGCCATTCTGTATGCTGTGGTTTTGTCTTCTTGACTGTATCCTTGGCCTTACAGAAGCTTTTCAGTCTCAGGAGGTCTCTTTGAAAGAATTGATTGTTTTTCTTAGTGTCTGAACTTCTGGTATTATATTTAAAAAATAATCACCAGTATCAATGCGTTGAAGGGTATTTCCCACTTACCTTTCTATGAAGTTCAATGTAGCTAGGTTTATGTAGAGGTCTTTGATCCACTTGGATTTAAGTTTATGTGCAAGGTGATAGGTTTGGATATATTTGCATTTTTTCTATACACTACCATCCAGTTATGCCAACACCATTTGTTGAAGATACTTCCATTGAATACTTTTGGCCTCTTTGTCAAAAATTGGTTAATAGGTGTGTGTGTGTGTATGTGTGTGTGAGAATGTCAGGGTCTTCAATTTTCTTCCAATGAGCCACAGGTTTGTTTTTATGCCAGTTTCAGATTGTTTTTATTACTGAGGTTCTATAGTATAATTTGAGGTCAGGGATGGTGATGCCTCCTGAGTTTTTTTTTGGTTGAGCAAAATTGTTTTGACAATACTGGTTTTCCTGTTATTCCAAATAAAATTGAGTATTGTTCTTTCATGATCTGTAAAAAATTGTATTGGAATTTTGATGGGAATTGCATTGATTCTGTAGATTGCTTTAGAAAGATTGCCATTTTTTCTATGTTTATTCACCCTATTCAGGAACATGGGAGATCTTTCCATTTTCTTATATCTTCTTCAATTTCTTTCTTCAGAGATTTAAAATTTTTGTCAAATAGATCTGATACTTCTTTGGTTATAGTTACACCAAAGTATTTAATGCTATTTGCAGCTATCATAAAAGGTGATATTTGCCTTATTGGTTTTTCATCCCTTTTATCTTTAGTGTGTAAGAGGGCTACTGATTTCTTTGAGTTAATCTTGTATCCTGCTACATTGCTGAAGGTGTTTATCAGCTGTACAAGTTTCTTGGTAGGATTTTGTGGGTCAGTATATACAATCATGTCATCTGCAAATAGAGATAGTTTTACTTTTCTTTTCCAATTTGTATCCCTATAATCTTTTCTTGTCCCCTTATTGATTTAGCTAAAATGTCTAGAACTATGTTGAATAGATAAAGAAAGAGGGGACAGCCTTGTCTATTTCCTAATTTTATTGGGATTGCTTTGAGTTTTTCTCCATTTACTTTAATGTTGGCCATAGGCTTTTTGTAAATCTCCTTTACTATATTTATGGATTTTTCCCTGTACTTCTGATCTCTTTAGGACTTCTATCATAAGTTAGATTTTGTGAAAGCCTTTTTCAGCATCTAAGGAAATGATCGTGTTATTTGCTACATGCTCAGTTTTAGAGACTGTTCCATGAGGTGCTAAGAAGATTTATTCCTTTGTGATTTGGTGAAATGTTCTATAAATGTCTGTTTGAGGTATTGCATGTTAGTTTCCTCATTTTCATATTATGTTTCTTTCTGGCAGATCTGTCCAGTGGTGGGCATGGGTGTTAAAGTTTCTCCCACTACTAGTTTGTGCACTTTCTTGTATGATTTAAGCTTTAGTAATGTTTCTTCTACAAATGTGGGCTCCTTGTATTTGGGGCATAGACGTTCAAAACTGAGACATCTTGATAGGTTTGTTTTGTAATGAATATGAAATTTCCCATTCTATATCTTCTGATTAATTCTACTTTGAAATCTATTTCATTATATATTAACATAACTACATAAGCTTGTTTCTTAGGCTTATTTAATTGGAAAATCTTTTTCACACCCTTTACTGTGAGGTAATATCTGTTTTTGTACTTGGGGTGTGTTTCTTATACAGCAGAAAGATGGGTCTTGTTTGTGAATTCATTAAATTATCCTATATCTTTTTATAGGCAAAATGAGTTGATTGACATTAAAAAAATATTGATGACTAGTGATTGTTATTTCCTACTCCTTTTATTTTCTTAGTGGTGGTGGTGTAGTGAGATTATGTTCTAATACATTGTAAATATTTGTCCTTCCTACTACTTTATCAAAACACTGATTGACCAGAAGGCAGACAGAAAGTGTAGGCAGTGCTACCAAACTAAAAAAAAATTGAAGAAATAAAAGAGTTCAAGCAGAGAGATGCCAACAGATACACAAATAAGACAACTAGGCTACTCAAAAAAAGATACCAAGCCACATGGCTAAACAAATTAATAAAAATAAAGTTAAGATAAAAGAGCTAGATATGTCTGAGCCATAAGTCAATCAAGATAAAATTAATATATACTTCTATGCAATCATTTAGGGCTAAATAACACTGGGGCTGCAAATGAGTTCAAATCTCAAAAATAGGCCCAAAAGTGTGGGTCAAAAACATTGTAGAAATGGCACCAAACATTGGGCACATATACCAATAAAAAACCTTAAATAACTTTTTAAAAAAATTTAAAACACACACAAAAAAGCCAAAAACAGCTTATGAATTGTGTTTCTCACCTGGGTCATAATGCATACACACTCTAACATAATATAAAAACAGGCTGAAAAATGTCAAACTTTGAAAATATAACTTAACTTAAAGCAAGGCGAGTTCCTAAAGTCTCACAAAAGACTCACTATGACAGACATGTTACTTCTCTTACAGACAAAAAGAAGAAATAATCCAAGATGACTTCTTAATAACATTTTCTTAAAAAAGGATCTTTTACTCATGGCAATCAGAGGTGTGACTTTCCAAAAACGGATTTTTAAATTCAGTATTAGTGACTAATCACTTATAAGTCTTTTAAGAGGCCCTACTGTCAAATACTTAAAGTTAATAAAGACAAATGACAGTGCTTCACTTAGATAATGTTTAATCTTTGAAAATATTTTAACATATTGGCAAAAACAGTACTTCAGGAGTATGACAAGACACACAACTTTCATTTTTTTTTTTGGTACCAAGTTTTCAGTATAGTGTACAGATTAGGAGTTCTCAAGATTTTCTAAATATGGGTTGTCATAAAACCATCAATTTAATTTTTAAAATGTGGATGTTAGCCTGGAGAGATGGCTCTGTAATTAAAAATACTCACCACTTCTTCAGATAACCCAGGTTCACACTTTTAACTCCAGTTTCTGGATCACATTCTCTTTTCTGTTCTCTGAAGAATTAGGTATGAATGTGCTTCACATACTTTCCATTACTGCAAAAATCATTAGAAAAATCAACTTAAGAAGGTGGGTTCTATTTTAGTTCTTGCTCTTCTATCTGTGGATGATTAGGCTCATTGCTTCTAGACCTGTCATGAGGTGGAATATATGGCAGTGAGCATGTAGAGGAGTAAGTTGCTCACTTTAGCATAGCCAGGAAACTTCTAAAGTCATAGAAAAAGGCCAGTAACCCAACACACATATAATTTAATTTCCCCTCAGGTAGACAACCTTTACATCTCCCTACACATTCAATAGGACCACAAGTTTATGAGCAATTTTTAACATGTGAGAAATAGAAGTACATTCCAGGTCCTAAGTACAGCAATATAAAGCATGGTCCTTTGATATGCATCTGTCTAAAGACACATATATTTTTTTCTACATACATTATTTCCAATCTTTTAATGGGTTTGTATACCAGAATGGTCTGATAAATGTACTATAACATAAAGAAAAATCAATTTTTAAAATAGTGGAAGAATAGACAGATAGTTACTGTGCAAATGAATAAATAAATGCCAAAGACAGCCTTGGTTCATCATGACTCATCTACCATATTTTATGAAACCGAGTCTCTTATTCAGTAAGCATGCTGTAGGTTGGCTTAATCAGGTTTTTGATATGTGTATTTCTTCAAATATGTATTGTATTATGTGTGTATGTGTTTGTATATATGTACCAGACTTAAAAACATAGCTCAGCAATTTTCAAAAATATATGTTAAAATATTTTTTGTGCTGTGTGTGTATGTGAGTATGTTTGCATATATACTGATGTGGCAATTCATGCAAGCTAATAAATATGACTTGGTCTGTCCATTATCTTATAAATGCTATCTTTCCTCATTTCCTCATCCTCAGTGCTGTATTTATTTAACCTGATTCAGATCTTCCTCATAAAAGCAAGTATTTCTTCATGAAATTAGTTGAAAATAAAATTGGCCTACACAGCATAGAAATACAAGTGGGCACCAACATCACCCCAGTTTTACATAAGCTCTGGAAATGGATCTCCTGTTTGCAAAGTAAGCACTTTGACAACTGAGATACCTCCCAGTCCAGTAGTTTTCTTAATAACCTGAAATGGAAATCATTCTTTTATCTAATAGGGTTTCTGGTCAAAGAGACAAAAATGAATGCAGCAACTCTTATAAAGGCATGCATTTAATTGTCAATGGTTTGTAGTTTATAAGTTTAATGCATTATTTTCATGACTGGAAGCATGGCATCAAGTGGGCAGCCATGGTGCTGAAGAGGTAGCTAAGAGTTTCTACATTCAGATCCACAGACAGCAGGGAGAGAAAGTAAGCCACCGGGCTGCTGAAAAATTTAAAACACACCCACAATGACAAATTTTCTCCAACAAGGCCACACCTACTGTCAAAGACCACACTTTCTAAAGTTACCACTCCCTGAGCCTTCGTGGTTATTTTCATTTAAACCATCATACCATCTATGAATAACTAGATAAGCAAATTTTATTTTTTATTATAGAATTTTTTTTGAAATAAAGAGGAATGCAAATTACATGATGGGATACTGGTGACCTTTGTAAACACTTTAAGTTTATAGGAGCCATCTAGAGAACTTTGCTTATTCTTTACATTTGTACCAATCGGTCAGAGTAGGAAATTCTACACAGTAGCACTGAACTGTGCTTTCTTGGAGGTGACAGAAGGGACACATTGAACTGCTAACATTTTCAGGCTTCCTTTGAGAGAGATGTGAATGCTCTAGATTTGATACTAATGATGATTGCACAACTGTATAAATTGTCTAGCAATGTGAAATCATCATTAATGTGAGTGAATTAGCAGAAATAGGACTTGGATTTCAATAAGGCTCCTTTGGGGACAAAAAAGACAGAGGAGTGTAACTTTCTATTGATGGAAACAAAATGGTCCTGGGTCTCTCATGTTAAGTCTGCCCTGAAATGACTTCCATACTGAGGTGACTAAAAACCTTAGGATGTATTTAACTGCAAGCACATTTCATGTGCAGTCAAGCTGGGACCTAGTTTAGTGTGTGCCATGTTACTATGCAGTTGAAAATCAGCAAGTCTCAATAGCTGGACTGTCAGTGTAGCTCAGCCCAAAGGCTCACAGTTATAGTCAGTGAGGAGGAGGAAACACTGCCAATCAGGTAGTCTCTGCATGCTGTTACCTGTTTTATGTTTAGAGATACAGCTCACCAGTCATGCAAGAAATACCTTTTCTACCATTCTGAATCCAGATATTTCTAAATTCTACAACATTTCTTGTTCAAATAACTTAAAAAATGTGGTTTTTGTTATCTGCATGCATGTCCAACTTTGTGTGACTGTGCATGTGTATGCAGATGCCTGTGCTTATGGAAGCAATATGTCATTCTTAGGTATGACTCTTTAGTCACAATCCATTTGGTTTTCTAATACAAGAATCTCAGTGGTCTAGATTTGAGTAGATTTGGCTAGGTGACTGGGAACACCAGGGCACACTTGACTCAGTTTCCCCTGATCTACATTTACAAGACTGTGATACCACGCCCAGTATTTGTACATAGTTCTGGCAATCAAAATTAGGTCCACATGTTAGCTAGGTAATCACTTTACAAAATGATGTCTCAAGCTCTAGCTATTAATTTCAGCTGGTCAGAGTTTGTTTCTTGCCCATTTCTCCAACACAGAAGACATAACAACATGATAGGGTTAGAAGTATTCTCTAGCAACTTTGCCTAAAACCTATTTGGCAAAGGATTTATTATGGTACTTACTAAGCTAAAAGAGGTTTTTAATAATAAAGCATCTTCCACTTCGAGTTTATGTGGTGGAATGTTCTCTGTACGATATAAATAAATAACTGTTTGGACCCATGCAGGGCACAGTAGAAGTGGGTGGAGAATCAGAGGCAGCCAGGTAGGAAGAAGGGGTGGAGTTTACTGGTCGCCATCTGTCCCCCGAAGAAGAAGCATGTAGGAATTCAGGTGAGCCACGGGCTGCAAGCCACATGGCAGGAAGATTAATGGAAATGGGTTAATCTAAGAAGAAAGAGCTAGCTAGTAATGTGCTTAAGATATGGGCCAAACAGTGGTAAAGTATATAAGCGTGTGATTCATTTCTTTTGGGGGACAAAAGCCGCGGGCACACAGACCAGGCTCCAAACCGCAGCCGCCTCACACGCCAGGTTACAAACTCCGGACCCAACACGGGTCAGGAAAAACTTACTACAACAGATGGCTTCCCAACGTTGGGCACGAACACATGCATAAAGCCTGAGAAAGTTTAAATCAGTTTTTTGAATTGCGTATTTGAATTGATTTACAGTACATAGCATGGTGTTCAGGCAGGAATTTAAAAATGGTGCATCTGTGGCACACAGCTTAAACTCATATGTTTCACGACAGGATTGGCACAAGTGTGATTGATTTAAGGTTTTTGATTATACTGAACAGAAAGGAAACAGTTTAAAAAGGTTTTTCTCGTAGCAGCATTTCCTGAATTTGTGCTCTGTGCTGACAGCGGCAAAGCAGCAGCGGGTTTCTCCGCCATAGTGAAACAGAGGGGCGGAGTCAGCAATTAAAGTGACACCGACCTTTTAAAAAGCTCTTTGAGTTAGAAAATGATTAAGAATTCTCAATAAGACAGATTTAGACTCTCAAAACCTCTAAACAGGGTACAATGTATGTAAAATACGCATAAGCTTCAGAGAGAGAGAGAAAGAAAAAGAAAAAAAGAGGGTAAAGAAAGCCCTTGAAAAAGGAAAAGTAGGAATAAAGATAAAGATAAAGGCCACATAAAGATGGCAGATAAACGAAGAGTCTGGATTATGTTTGTTGTGTGTCCTTTTAATTTTTTAACTTTTAATGAGCTAATTGCAGAGAGACAATTTTTTGCTAAGGCTGCTAAGTTAAACCAATACTTATATTTTAAAGATGTCTTGACTTTAAAATCTGTTTCTAAGAATATGTTACTTGGGAAAAGAGTTTCTGCTTTTGTCTCCACAGAAGATCAAAACCTGTGGATTGGTTCTAGGCAAATGTGGTTCCATCTACCAAGGCCACCTGAATAAACATTCTCAGCTTCCAAGAAGCCAGTTAAGATGATCCAGCTTCAAAACCCCATGAGATTGTCATCGTCCTTTGACAGCAGGAAGTAGTAAAAGAAAGCTTCATCCAATTTCCCAAGAATATTACGTATTAATGCTTGTTTTCATTATAAATGGTTAATGGTCATAGTCAATTTCTTTAAAAAAATGGAGGAGGAGGATATGATATAGGAATGATTAGAAAAGATAAGTGGATTTTGATTCATTGATATAAACTTAAGGTTAATTTTGTTATGTTGTTTGTATTTTTCTACTCTTGATTAAGGTATGATGCTGTTGTAACTCATTTAAAATTGTAATGTGTAATTGAGAAATGCAGATTAATAGTCAACTATGATAAGCAAACTTATAGTCATGTTAGTTAGGTTTTTGTAGGTATGCAAAGATATATTTCAGTTAGATAGGTAGTCTTCAAACACTTCAAAGACATGCAGAATATGGCATTTAAGATATTTTAAGAACTTAGACTTTTCAGGACAGTGAGACAGGTCTGTTCCTGGCAGCACCAATGTATTTCAGAGAAAGGATGGGCATTGAAGAAACTTCATGTGGAATTTACTTTGTGGTAACAGTTAGCCACTGGACAAGAAACTGTTCTGGTATTGACTGCTTGATAGTATGCTGTATAAACTGGACATGCAGGTTCCATAGGAAAGTGACCTCTGAATGTTGGCAGAACAAGCCAAGATGGTCTTTCAGATTTCTGTTTTGCAGAAAACATTGCCAAGTATCTTTCAGGACACAAGGAGAAGCAACTGATGGACTGTGTCAGATTTCCTGTATCACTGAAAGGTATGCCAGAGACTTTGGGTTCCCCAACATTACAAAGGAACTTTGGGTGACTGCCCAGGCAGACATGTGTCATCTCTGACATTTTCTAGAATTTGTAAGTTGTTTGCAATTCTTATTTGGATAATATTATATTCTTCTGTGGTCTTTGATGTGGTTGAAGGTTTAATAACTGTAAGTATAGTTCTTATTAGTTTAAAAGGTATATTAGTTATGAAACTTTAGACTCACAATGATAAGGTAGATAATGGAATATTCTCTTTAATTTTGGAATACAAATAGACTGGATATTATGACTGTAATTCTTGCTTGAGAGCTGTTCTGTTGTGTGTAATTTTGCTATATGGAAATTGAAACCTTCCTTTTTAATTAGACAGAAAAGAGGAAATGTGGTGGAATGTTCTCTGTATGATGTAAATAAATAACTGTTTGGACCCATGCAGGGCACCATAGAAGTGGGTGGAGAATCAGAGGCAGCCAAGTAGAAGGAGGGTGGAGTTAGCCACTCTGCATCGGACCCCCAAGAGGAGCAGACATGTAAGAGGTACTGGCCAGCCACGGGCTGAGCCACGTGGCTGGAAGATTAATGGAAATGGGTTAATCTAAGAAGAAAGAGCTAGCTAGTAATGTGCTTAAGATATGGGCCAAGCAGTGTGAAGTATATAAGCGTGTGATTCATTTCTTTTGGGGGACAAAAACTGCGGGCGCACAGACCAGGCTCCACACCGCCGGCACCACACGCGTACCAAGTAACAAATCTCCGGACCCAAACAGGCCGGGAAAAACATACTACAACAAGTTTACTTGGTTTTTTTGTTGTTCATTTTTATTTTAGATTTGTGTCTGTTTTGCCAGCATATACCTAAGTGCATGGTATATCTTCCTGATGCTACCAAAAACCAAATCTCTTAGAACTTGATATATTTGTGGATGTGAATTTGTGAGCCTCTATATGGGTACTTTGAACTGAATACATCTCTTCTGAAACAGCAGCAAGTAATCTAAATGTATAGTTTCTGTGTCACACTATCAGAGGTATTGCTACCTAATATGCCTAACTTAAATATAATAATTGCAAAATGTTGCTACTATAATAAATCAAATAATAGTAAAAAAACATTCTTAACCGGCAAGTTATTTTACTTAATAATTTGTACTCAAAAATTGTCAATCAAGATTTTAAAAAAGAATAAATTATCTTTACATGGAAAACAAAAACCTTTCTGATATTTGCCTATCACAGACCAATTCCTAAATGTGGTATACATTACTTGTAAATATATTTTAGTCTACTATTAAGTTATAATTTTATTTGAATATCTTTATAAATTCAAAAGTAATTTAAATAATTAATTACAACAAATCTTATCCTTAAAAAAAACAAAGCAAGAATTACAGAAAGATTGGGAGAATAATTCAGATAGAAGACAAGAAGGAACTGATGAAGACAGATTATTTGTTCTTTGTTTTAGAGGAATCATTGAGAATCATAATATCTCAGAGATTCATAGATTAATCCATCACACGAAATCAGTGTTAATTTCTAAATGGTGATAAAGTATGGAGCTTATAAAAATTGCTTCATCTTAAAGAAAGCAATGAGGTTTTATGTAAACAGATTTCTGTCTCTCATGCATACACTATGGAGGATAAAGCAAATATAGCATAAGGGAGATGATACTTTATTTTTAATTACATGTTTATGTAGCTTTGTGTATGTGTATAAACACATGAGTGCAGTTGCCTGCTGAGGCCAGAAGGCACTAGAGAACCTGGGGCTGGAGAAGGGGGATTGTGGGTACCTGACTGAGAACAGGGAACTGAACTCCTGCCCTTTACAAAAGTAGCAGTTGTTGTTACCTGATGAACTATTTCTTTCTTTAGAACTTACTTATTTTTAATGGTAACATTTTACAATAATGCATATGGTCCTTCTTCTCACTTGGTCCCAATTATTATTTGGGATTTGTGGCACATAAGCATTAAACTTATTTTTTTTTATTCTGGCTGTTCATAATGTTGTATTTTGGTTTGTAACTGTCTCTTTAGCAAGCATTTTTATCAAGCTGGATGAATTTTATAATTTTCTTCTTTTAAATCAAAGTGTTTTTCAATTAGAAAGTCAAATGATTTTCCATGTTTCTTTGCTCTCCCTTCCATAGCTAAGCACTACAAGTCCACTATTTCAATTACCATTTAAAATAATGTGTAATGAGGGTTTTTTAAGTATTATTTAAAGGGCTTTGATAAGAAAGGCAAGTATTAATTATATGTTGTTAAATATGTGATTATTTCATGATAAAAATTTTCAATTAATTCTTTTATGGTTTTATGGATGTATTAAGAAATATAATGAAATTTTGTGACACAAGAGACCCCTCAGAACTGTAGAAATCTCTTTGTCCTCTCAAATTATCAGCTTATTCCATTTTCCTCAGTGTCTTAGTCAGCAGGTTGAGCAGGAAAGAACTTTCAAACTTAAAGCGATGTGTAATAATTGGTCTTGTGCATGGTGTGCAGGCCTGTGTGTGTGTATGTGTGTGTGTATGTGTGTTTGGTATTTTGGATGGCAGCCACCCACTCTGCCTCTTATTTTTACCTAAAACTTGCTAAGTAGGACAGACTAGGATTACGACCCTTTACCTTTGAAATAGAGGTTTTACACAGCCATGTTCCTGGGATCATACTTAGCACCTCATTCTTATATAACAATCACTGTACCAAGAAAGCCATCTCCCCAGCCTTCATCTGTCTTGGGTTTAGGCCTTAAATTGTGGCACCTAAACACTAGCAGATATTGAATTTTTACTGGCGTCTTGACCAAGGTTCTTGGTTCTAAAAAGTAGTACTGAGCCTCACATTCACTCTCAATATTCCAAAGTTTCAGTAACTTTTCACCTTTATCATGGCCTCTTCTCTTAAAGTCACAGCTGTAACAAAATGCCTCCGAGTAGAGAGAAGTGGAAAATGACTAAAGAATTAGCAGACAGGAGACACCATAGTAGGTGAAGTATTGGCTTTTGTCCCCTTCCTGTCAGTTCTTGTATGGCCCTACTTGGATTTACTCACTGCTCTCATTCCTGAAGACCTTTCCAGCTGAAATGAATTCTGCATGATATTTCTTCAGAGAGGGACGTTCCAACCCATAACTTCAAAAAAAATCTATTTTTTATAAAATGTGATCCTCCAAGCAATACTACTACCATATTCAATTATGCCTATTTTTAAAAGTACACAGCAATTGAGCTTTTTGATTGCAGACATTTCCTCAACAGAGAACAGTGGGAGATTTGAAACTCATCAGAGAGATTCTAATCACAACTAAAGCCCTATCTCTGCATTATTACTTGGGACTTGGAGAAAGGGCTGTAACTATTGGACTCTGGTGAAGCCATCATCAATGGAGGTGACTTTTAAATACAGATGGAGCCATACACACTCCTGTGTATTACCCATGACCTTCAACTAAATCCAATCAATTCAGGGTTCTCTGGGGTAAACTTTGTTGGAAATGTTATTTGGTTTGCCATTGGGATTTAGACAGGCGGGAACATTTTTTACATCTCCCCAGAGAAGGAATTCTCACTGCAGTATTTTGTGCAATGATCAGATGATCACATAATATTTTCAACTAAGGTTGATATGAGTGTTAATGAAGAGGGTCCTGGCCTTTCAGAATAATCCATCTCCTTATTAATAGTTATTTTGAATGTGACTTGCCATTTCCCATGTGTGTTGAGGGAGAATGGACAAAATATATGATTGTTAGGATTATGTTCTGAACTTCCCAGAGAAAGCTATACCAGTGTTAAACATGCTGCAAGGCTAATTGATTAATTAGGCTTCTATGATTGTAAAGGGTAAGAATGTTCCATGTCCAGAAGAATATTATTTTGAACAATCTTAGCCACCTAAATGGCCATTTATAGCTTTTTCTTCTTTTTTTTTTTTTAACTTTATTTATTTATTTGCCTTGGTGTTTGCCTGGAACTGGAACTATAGACAGTTGTTAGCTGCCATGTGGGTGCTGGGAATCAAACCCGGGTCCTCTGGAAGAGCAGAAGGTGCTCTTAACCGCTGAGCCATCTCTCCAGCCCCAGCTTTTTCTTCTTTGACATAACAGCCTACAAATATTAGATCATTCCTTTTGAAAATATACAAAAGGATTTCTAGTTTCCACAGGCTCATAGCCTGAGAATACCTTCATACTTCATTTGAGGCTGATAGTACAGTGACATAATTAGTTTTCTATTGCTGTGATAAATACCATGACCTAAAGCAACTTGGGAGAAAAGGATTTATTTTGCTTTTATTTCTATGTTATAGTTCATCATTGAATAGAACTCACGTACAAACATGGAGGCAAGAATAGAAGCAAATTCCATGTAGGCATACTGAATCCAGGCTTGCACTCCTGGTTTGCTCAGTTCATTTTTCTATATAGCAAGTTCTACTTGTCCAGAAATATCATTGTCAACAGTGGCCATATTTCCATATTAATAACTGATCAAGAAAACTCTGCACAGATATTTTCACAGGCCATTTTGGTAGAAACAATTTATCAGCTGAGGCTTTCTTTTTCTAAATGACTTCAGCTTGCATCAAGCTGACAAACAAAACTAACCAGGAAACAGGTTCTCAGCACACAGGTTCCCTGCTGTCTATCTATATTCCTACCAAGTTATTTGAAAATTACTTTCATCTAGAAATTTCTTTATTCTGTTTTTATGAAAACTATATGATATTCCCACCAAATTGGAACCATAGTAATTTATATTTGGCTTCAGAATAAACCTGGTTGGTCTCTGACCCACCTTGAGGTTACTAAGAGCTGCATATGGTCATCAACTGTATACTACTAGACTATTTTGGTCTATTTGGTCTATTATGTGTTTTAAAAGTGGTTCGAAAGAGTAATCAAGACTTGTTAATTATTAAGACTTAAATCCACAAGCTACTGTGAGTTTTGTCTTAGTTTTGTGTGGTTTTATTTTCTTTTTGTTTGTGTTATTGATTTTTCTTTGTTTGTTTGCTTACTCTTATTTTAGTGTATGGCATGAAAGGTCATGCTTGAACCTGAGAGAATATGTAGAAGCCAAATATGGACATTGGGTGTTCTCTATCTTATTTTTATTTTTTATTTTTATTTTTTTTATGTTTTCTTTTTCTTTCCTTCTTTATTTTGTATTTAACAAAAAAACAGTAACATGAATTTAAAATGAGGAAAAGTTAACAATAACTATGAACAGGATAAGAATCATAAGCATGGTTTATCAAGGGTGGTAATGCAGATAAGATTGCTACACATATATTTACTATGTGTTCAGCTTTCCCCCTGAAATTTTTTTTTCCCATCCCTGTATATCCTCATTCAAGGTCCCTTCCCCCTTATTTTTAAAGAAGCTTTATTAAATTTTAAACTCATTATGTTGTCTATACTTCCTGGAAATCAAGCTTTTGGGAGCCTACTCTGTATGCAACCATTGGGCTGTGGTTATTGATGTACATCCGTGGGACCTGCTTTTAGTGGTACTGAGAATCTAAACTCAGGGCCCTGTGTTTGTTTTTAATAGTAATTGTTTTACCAGTTATCCATATCTCCAGCCTTTGTCTTTAGTCTTTTAGTCGATAAAATAAGAATATTTAGTATGTTGTTTTACTATTAGAATAAATGATATGACTTGTATCTAATAAGATTTATGACAAATATTAAGCATTAATAATTAGCAAATTATTAGTTAAATAGTTAATAAACTGTATTGCAACTGAAATATTTTTGTCCTAAAGGTTTTCTCAGTCTTAGAGGCTGCCTAACAAGAAAGAAAGCATCAATTTTGACATATTTTGTCATATTCTGGCTCCACTAGAAAATATAAAAGCCATCTGCTTCTATGTGCTTGGTTTACTACAAAAGTGTGGGTGCACATGTGTGTTTACATAAAGACCAGAGATCAACATTGGATTTCCTCTCTAGTTGATTCTGACCTTAATCATTTCACTGACCTTTGAGTTCCCTGATTTGTATTCTGGCTAGCCAATAAGCCCCAGGAATTCTCCTGTCACTTCTTCTCAGTGCTGGGATTACAGGCAAACACCATGGCAATTGACTTTTTAAATGAATGCTTAGTGCCCAAATGCAGGTCCTTGAGTTTGAACAGTAAATGCTTCATTTACTGAATAATCTCCCTAGATTCTGTCATTTGGGCTTTTAATTATTATATTTTATTAGATTTTCCTCCCAATTTCTCATTTCTTTAAGGATAGTGGAGTTGTCAAACATCTGTTCTTGTGCCTAGTGAGTATGACTTGAACTGGAATGGAAATTACCTTGACACTGGAATTAGAAATGCTATTTTCCTTTATTAAGTTGCCATCTTTTTTTTTCTTCCCTCTTTGTTGCTTCTCTCACTCAATCATCTCCTCTCATAATTTGTCCCCACCTCTTCTTGATTGCATCCCCTTATACTCCCAATTAGCTAAGGAGATCTTCTCTATTTTCTCCTCCTAGGAGAATTGCTGAATATCTCCAAGAACTCACAGGATATCTCAGGCTAGGTCTCCAAACAATAGTGAAGGTTGTGCCTAGATAAGACTTCCTCTATAATCAAATGAATAGCCACCCCAAGTGTCATCACAGAACTTACATCCAACAATGAGTAGAGGTGGAGACAGGGATACATGGCTGAGCACTGGGCTGAGCTCCTGATCTAGCTGAGGGGATGGGGGAAGAGAGTCTGCATGAGCCAGGGGATAGGGATTACAAGAAAAATGTCCTCATTGATGACTGGCTGGAGCACTGGGGAGCTCACTGTATCAAGAACAGCCACTGGGGAACTATCAGGAAAAGGAACTAAGCTCTTCAAGGAAAAGCACCTGTCAATTGACATGGGCAGTAGGTGGAGCCTTGAGAGGAGGAATCAGACTGTGTTTCTGTGTGTAGGTTAGCACCTCCAACCCCATTCCTTTCGGAAAAACACCTAACCCAGTCCTGATATTAGGATGAAGAAAGCGGACTTGCCTACTAGAGTGAATGTGCCATGCTGAGCTGAGATACCTTGGGAATACTTGCCCTTGTCGGGGAGGGGATGGAGTGGGGAGGCTGAAGACTGACTGGGAGGGATTGGGAGGAGGGAAAGGAGGGGGTGCAAGGGAATATATGGACAAAAGGGACTTTGTTGTATAAATAAAAAGCTTAAAAATGCTATTTTTCTCTATCTGGTAATAACTGATCTTCTGAATAGCACCCACGTGACCTTTAAATATGACAGGAATTATGTTGAAAAGGAGAATGATAATGGCAATTTAGTTGATTGGTAAATTATTGAGCAGCATTAGCTAATACTCCATAATAACTCTTCTCTCTCGTTTCCTCACTTTGTCTCACTGGAATAAATTAACATTCTATGGAGGATTGCTGTTGTTCTTACATCTTAATCTGATTCATTTAACCTTTTCTACATACAGGTTATCTGAAATGCAGATAAATGTTAGGAGGCAGAGAGCCATGTAAAATCTCTTTGCACAAAACGCAAATGTCACTATAAACTATAGACTAGCTTTTACAGAGATTTTAATGCACAAGGTGACATAACACATTGCATTTGGAATGTGTTGATTTTTTTTCCTTTTTTATGTATTTATTGTTTGGTGATTTTACATCATGCACCCCATCAAACTCAGATATCAGACCTCTCAGATTCATACCCACATTTATGATCTCCCCATTAACACAAACACACATTCATGATGCTCATTTACTTACTGGGGCATAATTAAACTCCCTGTGTTCAGCCCCTTAAAGAAAACAAGTCTTTCCTCACTCACACCCCTGCCAGAGGCCATCAATGCAGAAGTGAAGCACTGTGTCATTTAGCTATGTATTAGCCTTCAGCTTTTGTCTAAAATGACATATTTTTTTTTAAGTCCACTAATGAGTGAGTACATCTGCTGCTTATCTTTTTGGGTTTGTGATGCCTCACACAGGAGGATATGCTCCAAATCCATCCATTTTGCCTGCAAATTTTAGGATATCATTTTTCCTTACTGCTGAGTAGTACTCCACTGTGTAGATGTACCACAGTTTATTAATCCATTCTTCAGTTAAGGGGCATCTGGGTTGTTTCCAGGTTCTTGCTATTAAAAATAATGCTGCTATGAACATAGCAGAGCTAATGCTTTTGGTGTGCTAATGTGTGTATTTAGGCTGTATGCCTAAAAGTAATATTGCAGGATCCTTTGGGGAAATTGATTCCCAGTTTTCTGAGAAACCACCATATTACATTCCAGAAAGGCTGACCAAGTTGTCCAACAATGGAGGAGTGTCCCCCCCTCTTTGTATCCTCTCCAGCATAGCCTGTCCTCTGTGTCTTTAATCTTAGCCAGTTTTGCAGGTGAAAGATGATATCTCAAAGTTGTTTTGATTTGCCTTTCTCTGATGGGTAAAGATGTTGAGCACTTTTTCAAGTGCCTTTCAGCCATTTGTAATTCTTCTGCTGAGAATTCCTTTTTTATTTATGAACCTCATTTTTTAATTGGGTTATTTAGGGTTTTGAACTCTAGTTTCTTGAGTTGTCTATATATTTTACAGATCAATTCTCTGTCACTTGTAGAGTTTGTAAAAATCTTTTCCCATTCTGTAGGCTGTTGTTTTGTCCTATTGACTGTGTCTTTGGCCTTACAGAAGCTTCTCAGTTTCAGGAGGTCCCACTTATTGATTGTTGTTCTTAGTGTCTATGCTACTGGTATTATATTTAGGAAGTGGTCACCTGTGCCAATACGTTGGAGGATATTTTTCACTTTGTTTTTTTATCAAGTTCAGTGTAGTTGGTTTTATGTTGAGGTCTTTGATCCATTTGGATTTTAGTTTTGTGCAAGGTGATAGGTTTGTATCTATTTGCATTTTTCTACACACTACCATCCACTTATGCCAACACCAACAGATAGTACCTTTGTTGAAGGTACTATCTTTCTTCTATTGTATATTTTTGGCCTCTCTGTAAAAAATCAGGTGTTCATAGGTGTGTAGGTGAATGTTGGAGTCTTCAATTCAATCCCATTGATCCACAAATCTGTTTTCATGCTCTTGGAAAGAATTCATGCTGGTATTGAAATAAACTGGAACCCTCTGAAAGTCCTACTCAGAGGAAGTGCCCGTTAATTCTATATAAAACATTACCAACCCTGTAATAGCAGTAACATCCTCTGCTTGAGAGAGGGACTTTCAGTGGCTTGAAACTTGAATGAGGTGTAACAGAAAATTACCTGCTAAGCCATGCCCCCAGCCCAAGGCCCGACATAACAAAGGCTTTTTTACAACATGTTTCACTACACAGGGACTGAGACTTCCAGTATATAGTTTGGGGGCATAGTCAAACCATACTCAAATGATAGGAAAAAATATGACCTAATATGTCTCTAAAGATTTTATGATTGTATTAGTCCCTGGGCACCTCTTTTCCTCTCTCTCTGTCTTTGTTTCAGTCTGCCCCCCCTCCTCTCTCTTTCTCTCTCTCTCTCAGTAGTAATGTTCTCTATATGATGTAAATAAAGTAACTGTTTTGGCCGATGTGGAGCAATGTAGAAGTGGGTGGAGGATCAGAGGACAGACAAGTAGAAGGAGGACATAGTTAGCCAGTCTCCATTTGACCCCTGAAGAAGAGACATGTAAGGAATCCCGGAGAGCCACGGGCTGGGCCACGTGGCAGGTAGAATATTAGAAATGGGTTGAATTAAGATGAAAGAGCTAGTTAGTAATGTGCTTGAGACATAGGCCAAACAGTATGAAATTAATATGTGTTTGATTCATTTTTTTGGGGGGGAGATAAAAGCTGCCGTGGTCAAGGTCCAAACCTCTGGCCCAAAATCTCTCTCTCTCTCTCTCTCTCTCACACACACACACACATACACACTCTTTATGTGTGTATGCATGAACTCACATACAGACTTGTAAACTAGAGTCCAATGAGACACAAGATTTTCAAGGTAAAAATTGCTTGTAACTGGGGTTTGAGAAGGTGATTGTGATGACTCAACTTGGACATCAACTTGACACACTGAGAAGAGAATAAAGAACTAGCTCAATCAGATTGTGTATGTCTATGGAACATTTCCGTGATTACTAATTGATATAGGAATGCCCAGCTCACTATAGGCTGAGCCATTATTGGGAAGACTTTGTGAGTAGAGGCTGTTCTACATGAGATAAATAGCTGAGCAATTCAGGGGAGCAAGTCATATGTTCTCTGATTCAATTTCTGCTCTCAATTTTCTGCTTTGAGCCCCTGTCCGGGAATTCCTCATTCAATTATGGAAAGTAACCTGTAATGCAAAGAAACTGGTTTCTCCCTATATGGCTTTTTCTCAGAGTAGGTTTTTTTCCATTTAATTAATCAAATATATTTTTTTCATATAACATATACTGATAGGATTTTCCTTCTTTCTATTCTCCCAATTTTTCCCAACTTCCTCTCTCAACTATATCCATGTCTTTCTGTCTCTCATTAGAAAACAGCTGATCACAATATTAAACAAACTAGAACAATGGTTCAGTGGATGAAATCACTTGCCACCAAACCTGATGACATGAGTTTTTCTTTGATTTCCATATGTACCTTGTGGCATATATGCCCTTCTACTCTGATAAAATTCAGCACACAAAAATAATTAGAATATGTAACCAAAAAGTTCATGTGGAACACTTTTAAACAAATGAGGTTTGCATCAGAAGCCTGATGGGCTGCTGTCTCCTCCCTTGGCAACCTTATTGCAGTCATTTAAAGATTTCCACATTGTTTAATGCTTTAATTTTCTTCACTGTGTATAGAATAATTAGTCTTCTGGTGAGGTGACATCTGTTTCTGTAGATAATTAAGTTATTAGATACCAATCAATTTAATGAAGTCACAAGAATTTCTTGGCCTTCTTCTTGTACAATAGATGAATTCACATGCAAAATTTGAAAGGTTTATTTTGAAGAAAACATCTGCATCTTTCATCACTGTGGACATACTGTAATTAATGAGGTTTTGACATCAAAGAGCTATATAAGCAGGCATGGAAATAAAGATGCTTCACAGGCCTAGGATAACAGTGCTTTGTGTTTCTAGGATCTCTTTCATTTATGGTATCTCAAGTTAAATTTTTTAATACTTATTGTGTGTGTGTGTGTGTGTACATGTAGTTCTTTTATTTTCTTTATTTATTTTGTATTTATCAAAAAAACAGTAAAATGAATTTAAAATGCTGAAAAGTTAACAATAACTATAAAGAGGATAAAAATCATAAGCATGACTTATCAAGGGTGATAATGCAAATAAGATTGCTACACATATATTTACTTTGTATTCAGCTTTCCCTCTGAATTTTTTTTTCCATCCCTGTATATCCTTATTCAAGGTCCCTTCCCCCTCCCACCACATCAGGTCACTTTTCTTCTCCACAACTCCCCATCCCCTCCCTGGGCAGGGAACAGACAGTCCTATGGTCCCACTGACCCAATAATGCTTGGATCAGTCTCCACTCCTGGCCAAATCCAGTTTTGTCCATCCTACCTAAGGAGTGAGTGAGGTGTTCCTATAGTTGGAGTGGGGTCTGAAAGGTCAGTCCAGGGTGTTTCTGATCCCCAGCTGTTCAGTGGATGTGGTTTGCAGCTTGGGTATGCTTGGCTTTTTTTTCTTGTTTGTTTGTTTAGAGACCACTAATGAGTGAGTACATCCCCTGCTTATCTTTCTGAGATTGTGATACCTCACTCAGGAGGATATTTTCCAAATCCATCCATTTGCCTGCGAATTTTAGGATATCATTTTTTCTTACTGCTGAGTAGTATTCCATTGTGTAGTTGTATCACAGTTTGTTAATCCATTCTTCAGGTGAGGGACATCTAGGTTGTTTCCAGGTACTTGCTATTACAAATAATGCTGCTATGAACATAGTTGAGCTAATACCTTTGGAGTGTGAATGTGCCTCTTTAGGGTATACACCCAGAAGTGGTATTGCAGGGTCCTTGGGGAGATTGCTTCTCAATTTTCTGAGAAATCGCCATATTGCATTCCAAAGTGGCTGAACAAGCTTACACTCCCACCAACAGTGGAGGAGCATTCCCCTTGTTCCACATCCTCTCCAACATAGGCTGTCATCTGTGCCTTTTATCTTAGCCACTCTAATAGGTGTTAGGTGGTATCTCAAAGTTGTTTTGATTTGCATTTCTCTGATGGCTAAAGATGAAGAGCAATTTTTCAGGTGCCTTTCAGCCATTCGTAGTTCCTCTGCTGAGAATTCCCTTTTTAGATCTGTACTCCATTTTTTGATAGGGTTATTCAAGGTTTTGGGCTCTAAATTCTTGAGCTGTTTATATACCTTAGAGATCAGTCCTCTATCTCTTGTAGGGTTGGTGAAAATATTTTCCCTTTCTGTAGGCTGTCGTTTTGTCCTATTGAGAGTATCCTTGGCTTTGCAGAAGCTTCCCAGCTTCAGGAGATCCCACTTATTGATTGTTGGTCTTAGTGTCTGTGCCACTGGTGTTATATTTAGGAAGTGGTCGCCTGTGCCAATTCGTAGAAGTGTATTTCCCACTTTCATTTCTGTCAAGTTCAAAGTGGTTGGGTTTAAGTTGAGGTCTTTGATCCACTTGGATTTGAGTTGTGTGAAGGGTGAAACGCTCAGGTCTATTTGATTTTTTCTGCACACTTCCATCCAGCTATGCCAACACCATTTGTTAAATATGGTATCTTTTTTCCATTGAATGTTTTGAGCCTCTGTGTCAAAGATCAGGGGTTCATAGGTTTTTGGGTTAATGTCTGGATCCTCAATTCTATTCCATTGTTCCACAAGTCTGTTTTTATGCCAGTACCGAGCTGTTTTTATTACTGTAGCTCTATAGTATAGCTTGAAGTCAGGGATGGTGATACCTCCTGAGGTTCTTTTGTTGAGTAAAATTGTTTTGGCAATCCTGGCTTTCCTGTTATTCCAAATGAAACTGAGAATTGTTCTTACAAGGTCCAAAAAATATTGTGTTGGGATTTTGATGGTCAGTGCATTGAATCTGTAGAGTGCCTTTGGTAGAATTGCCATTTTTACTATGTTGATCCTACCAATCCTGGAACATGGGAGAGCTTTCCATTTTCTGATATCCTCTTCAATTTCTTTCTTCAGTGTTTTAAAATTTTTGTCAAATAGGTCTGTTACTTCTTTGGTTATAGTTACTCCAAGATATTTAATACTATTTGCAGCTATTATGAAGGGTAATGTTTCCCTTATTTCTTTTTCAGCTCTTCTTTCTTTAGTGTATAGAAGGGCTACTGATTTCTTCGAGTTAATCCTGTATCCTGCTACATTGCTGAAGGTGTTTATCAGCTTTAGCAGTTACTTGGAAGAGTTTTGTGGGTCACTTATGAATACAATCATATCATCTGCAAATATAGATAGCTTCACTTCTTCTTTTCCAATTTGTAACCCCTTAATCTCTTTTCATTCCCTTATTGCTTTAGCTAAATCTTTGAGAATTATATTGAATACATAAGGGGAGAGAGGACATCCTTGTCTAGTTTCTGACTTTAGTGGAATTGCTTTGAGTTTTTCTCCATTAAGTTTGATACTGTCTGTCAGCTTCTTGTAAATTGCCTTTATTATATTTAGGTATTCTCCCTGTATTCCTGATCTCTCCAGGGCTTTAATCATAAAGGAGTGTTGGATTTTGTCAAAGGCTTTTTCAGCATCTAAGGATATGATCATGTGATTTTCTTCCTTTAGTTTGTTTATATGACGGATAACATTTACAGTTTTTCGTATGTTAAACCAGCCCTGCATTTCCAAGATGAAGCCTACTTGGTCATGGTGGATGATATCTTTTATACATTGTTCTATCTGGCTTGCCAGGATTTTGTTGAGAATTTTCGCATCAATATTCATGAGGGAAATTGGTCTGTAATTCTCCTTTTTTTGTTGTGTCTTTGAGTGGCTTGGGTATTAGGGTGATTGTGGCCTCATAAAATGAATTTGGTAATATTCCTTCAGTTTCTACTGTGTGAAATAGTCTGAGGAGTAACGGTAGTAATTCTTCTTTGAATGTCTGGTAGAATTCAGCAATGAAACCATCTGGGCCAGGGCTTTTATTTTTGGGGAGGTTTTTAATGACAGCTTCAATTTCCTTAAGGGATATAGAAGTGTTTAGGAAATTAATCTGATCTTCATTTAGTTTTGGTAGATGGTACCTGTCCAGAAAGCTGTCCATTTCTTCTAGGTTTTCCATTTTTGTGGAATACAGATTTTCAAAATATGATCTGATAATTCTCTGTATTTCCTGGGGGTCTGTTGTTATGTCCCCATTTTCATTTCTGATTTTGTTGATTTGAACACTCTCTCCCTGGTTTTTGATTAGTTTGGCTAAGGGCTTATCTATCCTGTTAACTTTCTCAAATAACCAACTCTTAGATTCGTTGATTCTTTGTATTGTTCTTTTTGTTTCAATTGTATTGATTTCAGCTCTAAGTTTGATTATTTCCTGCCGTCTGTTCCTTCTAGGTGAGTTTGCTTCTAATTGTTCTAAGGCTTTCAGCTGCTTTGTTAGGTCTTTATTGTGGGATATCTCTAGGTTTTTCATATAGGCATCTAGCGCTAAGAATTTTCCTCTTAAGACTGCTTTCATTGGGTTCCACAAGTTTGGATATGTTGTAGATTCATTTTCATTGAATTATAGGAAGGCTTTGATTTCTTTCTTAATTTTTTCCTTGACCCAGAGATGGTTCAGCTGATTGATGTTTAGTTTCCATGAGTTGGTAGGCTTTCTTTGGGTTTTGATGTTGTTGAACCCTAACTTTAGGCCCTGGTGGTCTGATATGTTACAAGGGATTATTTCCATTTTTTTGTATCTGCTGACATTTGCTTTATGACCAATTATGTGGTCAATTTTGGAGAAAGTTCCATGAGGAGCTGAGAAATATGTATATTCCTTTGCCTTTGGGTGGAAGGTTCTGTAGGTATCTATGAAATCCATTTGCATCATAACCTTATTTAGACTCCTTATTTCTCTGTTGAGGCTCTGTCTGATTGATCTATCCAGGGTTGAAAGTGGGTTATTGAAGTCTCCCACTATTAGGGTGTAAGAATTGATGTGGGATTCCAGCTTTAGCAGTGTTTCTTTTACATATATAGGTTCCCTTATATTAGGGGCATAAATATTTAAGATTGAAATCTCCTCTTGACCTATTTTTCCTGTGATGAGTAAGTAGTGACCATCTTGGTCCCTTTTAATTGCTTTTATGTTAAAGTCTACTTTGTTAGATATTAGGATTGCAATCCCTGCTTGTTTCTTAGGACCATTTGACTGGAAAACTTTTTCCCAACCCTTTATTCTAAGCCTGTGTCTGTCTTTGCAGTTGAGGTGTGTTTCTTGTAGGCAACAGAAGGATGGCTTCTGTTAGTGTGTGACGTTTTATAGGAGAGTTGAGACCATTGATATTAAGGGAAATTTGTGACCATTGATTCATATTTCCTGCCATTTTTGGTGGCAACTGGTTTGTATTTCCTTTCTCTAGGATAATCTTCTGTGGACTTATTGATAGTTTGTGATTTCGTGGGTGTATCTAGGTTCCTTAGGTTGGAGTTTTCCCTCTAATACTCTCTGTAGTGCTGGATTGGTAGATAGATATTCTTTCAGTCTGACTTTGTCCTGAAATATCTTGTTTACTCCATCTATGGTGATTGATAATTTTGCAGGGTATAGTATTTTACTTTGGCAGTCATGCTCTTTTAGCATCTAT
>PVIH01007720.1:0-97900 GCA_004025045.1 Sigmodon hispidus
TGGATTAACAAATTGTGGTACATCTACACAATGGAATACTACTCAGCAGTAAGGAAAAATGATATCCTAAAATTTGCAGGCAAATGGATGGATCTGGAGAATATCCTCCTGAGTGAGGTGTCACAGTCTCAGAAAGATAAGCAGTGGATGTACTCACTCATTAGTGGTCTCTAAACAAACAAACAAGAAAAAAGCCAAGCATGCCCAAGCGGCAAACCACAACCACTGAACATCTTGGGATCAGAAACACTCTGGACTGACCCTTCGGACCCCACTCCAACTATAGGAACACCTGACTCACTCTTGAGGGAGGGTGGACAAAACTGGATTTTGCCAGGAGTGGAGACTGATCCAAGCATTATTGGGTCAGTGGGACCATAGGACTGTCTGCTCCCTGCCCAGGGAGGGGATGGGGAGTTTCGGAGAAGTAAAATGACCTGATGTGGTGGGAGGGGGAAGGGACCTTGCATAAGGATATACAGGGATGGAAAAAAAAATTCAGAGGGAAAGCAGAACACAAAGTAAATATATGTGTAGCAATCTTATTTGCATTATCACCCTTGATAAGTCATGCTTATGATTTTTATCTTTATAGTTATTGTTAACTTTTCAGCATTTTAAATTCATTTTACTGTTTTTTTTATAAATACAAAATAAATAAAGAAGAAAAAAATGGGGTTCAGAACTAAAAAGGGAATTCTCAGCAGAAGATTTATAAATGTCTGAAAGGCACTTGAAAAAGTGCTCAACTTCTTTAGCCATCAGAGAAATGCAAATCAAGACAACTTTGAGATAACATCTCACACCTGTCAGAATGGCTAAGATTAAAGTCACAGATGACAGCCTATGCTGGAGAGGTTGTGGAGCAAGGGGAACACTCCTCCATTGTTGGTGGAAGTGTAAGCTTGTTCAGCCACTCTGGAATGCAGTATGGAGGTTTCTAAGTAAACTGGAAATCAATCTCCCCAAGGATCCAGCAATACCACTATTGGGCATATACTCTGGTGATGCACATTCACACTCCAAAAGCATTAGCTCAACTATGTTTATAGCAACATTATTTGTAATACCAAGAACCTGGAAACAACTTAGATGCCTATCAACTGAAGAATGGATTAACAAACTGTGGTACATCTACATAATGGAATACTACTCAGTAGTAAGAAAAAATGATATCTTAAAATTTGCAGGCAAATGGATGGATTTGGAGAATATCCTCTTGAGTGAGGTATCACAAAGATACCCAGAAAGATAAGGAGGGGATGTACTCACTCATTAGTGGACTTTAAACAAAAAGCAAATCATTCCCAAGCTACAAACCACAACCACTGAACAGCTTGGGATCTGAAGCACCTTGGACTGGCACCTTGGAGTCCATTCCCTCCAGAGGAACACTTGACCCAGTCTTGATGTTAGGGTAAGGAAAGCAGATCTGCCTTGAGTGGATGCTGAACTAAGCCACCTTGGGACCTTGGTACCTCCTGCTCTTGCTGGGGAGGAAATAAGGAGATGGGGAGAAGAGAGAGTGACTGGGAGGGGCGGGAGAGGGGAGGGAGTTTGAACAAGGGATTAGATAAATGGATAGAAATGAGACTTTATTCATAATGATCAAAACGAGAAACACAGAACTTACAAGTGAAGAGGCTGTTCAATCCAGTAACAGATAGAGAAATCTCAGTGTTAGATTTTAACCTTTATATCACAAAAGTGCACTCTCTTTTTAATGGTATTACATTTCTATGTAAATATGATCATACTTAAATAAAAAATAAATGCCACAGAATGAAAGCAAAGTAACGTAGTTGAGGGAAACAATGAGTGAAAGGAAAAAACATATACTTGGAGGGAAAAGTACAAAAGAGTTAGCCTGACAAAAGAACATACATTTTTGTTAATAAAATAAGACAACACCAAAATATAAGTAGGATTATGGATCAGAATCTCTGAGAAGATATATAGTTTCAGCTCAATTGCAGGGTCTGTTGTAATCTTTTGAATTTCCTGTGTCAGTTGGTGATATTTTTGAATTTCTATTTTTGTATGAAGCTTAAAGTTCTTTAATAATAATGAACAATGCATGTAAATAATAAAAATTGTGGTTGAAAAAAAAAGAATTTGCGTGTGCTGTAATAAAGCATTATTCTCAATATTTGAGAGGCTGAGGCAGGGATACCAGATTTGGAGGCCATCATAGACTCCATAAACAGAACCTGTTTTTCAAAAGACAGGAATAGAAACAAGTTCTGCAACTGAGAAGCACAGTAACAAATCTAAAAACGTGTCCGTTGCAGCTCAGTAACAAATTTGACTTCAGTAGCAGAGGATTGTGAGTGTGAAGGGGTAACTAGTGCTGTGATGAAACAGCATGACAAAGGGTAACATGTGGAGGAAAAGGTTATTTCCCTTATGGTTCCATAGAACAGTTCATTGTCAAAGGAAGTCAGGACATGGAGTCACAAAGGGCAGGAACCTGGAGTCAGGAGCTGATGTAGAGATCATGGAGGGTGCTGCTTATTGGCTTCCTTAGCTTTGTTTTCTTATAGAATCCAGGACGACTAGCCCAGGGATGGCACCACCCACAATGGGCTGGGCCCTCCCCCATCATTCATTAATTAAGAAAATGCCTTATGAGCTTGCCTGAAGCCCAGTCTTATGAAGAATTTTCTCAATTGAATCTGTTTCCTCTCTGACAATTCTAGCTTGTGTTAAGTTGACATTAAACTGACATTAAACTAGGCAGAACATATTAAAATCTCACACATTGAAGTATTCGCCAGAAACAAATGAGAATGTTTTAGAGCATTAGACATGTTTATCATGACCAAACTACATATAGTGTACCATACTACATATAGTACTTCATTAATGTGTACAATTTTAATGTTTTTGTGTAAGGTGTGCTAAGGTGAGAATAATTTTTTTTTAAAGAAAGAATAGCCATCTGTCCTCTGACACCCCTAATGTAAACCAAACCCTTAAATCTATGTCCTGGGAACAAAATAGCCCATAATTACAAATTTGACTTGGCTTTCGGTGCTCTTGTTTGAAATTAGACCCCTTGAATGGAGCCCCCTCCAACCAATATCAACAGCATGCATCGACACTGCAAAGATGACAAGCCCTTACGTTAGAGTCTCCTGGAGACTACTAACATAGAGACTTTGCCACCTCCTCTCCTACCTCCTCCAATCTACTGACCTGTGTATCTCTCTGGCTGTGTCTTCCTCCTGGAGCACGACTTGGCCTTACACAGTGGCTTGTGTGGTGAGGCTGGTGGAGGTGAAGAGCAATAATGAATCATGAATCCCTTGCAACAGCTCTGATATCTCTGCAATGGCAGGCCATCATGTTTAGTGCCATATGTTTGGCAGAGCAATGGCCATGAGTGGTTTTTAATACTGTTAACATAACTGGGAGGGGGTGACTTTAATCTTAGCACTTGGGAGGCACAACAGGTGGATCTCTGTGAGTTCAAGGCCAGTCTAGTCTACAAAGCAATTCTAGAGTAGCCAAGGCTACACAGAGAAACACTGTCTCGAAAAAGCAAAACCAAAAATTAATAATGCTTAATACTGTTAACAAGTGCAAATGGCCATTCCCTTTTGGGTATGAAGATTGGGGATTGATAGTAAGGTATAGACAGGGGTTTTTTTTGTTGTTTTTTTTCATGTTAAAAGCCTATATTCCTTCTGCTACTAGCTGTCCCAGGAGACTTGGGGAAACAAGCTAGTCCCTATATTGGAAAAATTTACAGCACATCCATCATGATGAGACAATTAAAAGACCATATGACCTTTCAAAGATCATACCAGCCGCCTGAGAATTTTGATCTCTCATTGGGTGTGTGGCTTGCCAATAATTATTTCTTTTTTTTAAATTTTTTTTTACTTTATTTATTTATTTATTTATTTATTTATTTATTTATTTATTTGCCTTGGTGTTTGCCTGGAACTGGAACTACAGACAGTTGTTAGCTGGGAATCGAACCTGGGTCCTCTGGAAGAGCAGATGGTACTCTTAACCACTGAGCCATCTCTCCAGCCCTGCCAATAATTATTTCTTAACCAATGAGCTTAGAGCTCTTGAGCAGGGAGGCTAGTCTTTTGTAATGTGTAGTTTCCGCTAACCACAGTATATCCTACATGCTTGGGCCTGGTCATAGAAGTTTCTCTGTCCTCTCTGCGCAGACTCCGAGTGCAGTTCCTCAGGAGACATCCTTTTATGTATGAGGCCCTCACCTCTGCCTTTCCCAGCATGCCCTGTGCCTAAACCCTGTTTCACACTCCCCAATGTGCTGCTGTCCAATGCCCTGCTGCCGCTTTTGTTGGCGTCAGCTTTGCGCAGCCCCTGGCCCCCGTGTGTCCTTTGTGACATGGCCTACATCAGCTGTTAAGACTGGGCTGCAGGTGGCTTGTGCAGCAGAGCTGATAGCGATGAAGATTTAGACCTGAGAGAAGAATTCCTCATAGTAACTCTAATGTCTCTTGAATGGCTTGTCTTTGTGGGAATTCTAAGCTTCCTAACATTCCAGATAATCCTGCAAACCATTTGGAAAACTAAGGAGGGGCAAGAGGTCAGTGATATTGCCATGTTGTCGAAGCCTTCACCCATCAATGAAGAACAGCAGCCAGAAGATGAGGTAGATGGATGTGAATTGAATGGGTATGCAGAAGATAAGGGAATTGAGTCGAAGTTCCGTGAGAATCTCTGTGAGGAGCTGGACATCAAGGAGCACTTAAATGAAGAAGTCAGTAAAGAGGAAGCCAAAGAAGATAGACCTTCAAGTGTCTGTGAGTTATGGTTACATTTTGGTTCCCATTCTAGATTATGATAGAATTTATTCTTCACTGTTATCTGATGGAAAGACCTTATTCTTATTGTAGCTGAGCACCACAAATGCCACTGGGATATAAAACCTTGCAGAGGAATCTATGGGCTGGGGAATTGGAAGCTGACTACACAGGAGAGGGGTTACAAGGCTGGTAGGCATAGGATCCCATACACAAGACAGCATCTCAGAAGGCAGAACAGTGCGCAGCCTAGACTCAGGGGCAGGACGGCCAGATATCTGCACATGGCTGGAATCCAGCCAACCTCGGTTTGTGCAGCTGCAGGTGCAGAGTGGCTTTCAATTCCTCTACCCTACTAGCTGCTGCTTTTGACGCTTCTGGCTCATATAAAACCCTTGCTCAGAACTTGTCAATCCTGATTAAATGATAGTTCAGTTCTGGAAACTTGGGGTCCAGTGTGCCCAAATAGAAGCCCAATTCAATAAATATCCTGTGGTATGGAGAAAAAACTAAGCCGCCTTCAAGTTAACCTCTGAGATAAATTCATAAAAATTATTAACTGTTACTATAGTACTTAAAAGTTATAATAGTTATATCTTCAAGGATTGAGAAACTTCAAACCTAACATGGTTTTGTTAAAGTGAAGGCAAATGAACTCTTTCCTCCTCATCCCCCTCTCTCCTCTTTTCTATCCTTCTTCTTTCTTGTTATTTAGTATTTTGGAACCTCAAAATGTTAGGCACATCTTCAGACTTTTAATTTTTTGCTCTTAATGGCTTAGGTGAAAAGTTTACACACATATATAAGAGGTCAGCCAGTGGACAGTTTTGAGGGTTGACTCACAGCTACCACCCATTTGTGTGTGTGTGTTTGTGTATGTGTGTGTGTGTGTTTGTATATATATATGTGTGTGTGTGTGTGTGTGTGTGTGTGTGTGTGTGTGTGTGTATGTATGTAAGAGAGAGAGAGAGAGAAACAGAGATAGAGACAGAGAGGATCTCTCCCTGACTTTGAACTTGAAGATTAGGCTCAAATGGCCCGACAGTCATTCCCTGTGATCCACCTTTCTATCTCCCTGATCCTATGATTACCAATGATGTCCATCAGGCCTTTTGGTTTTTTTTGTGTGTGTACATATGCATACTATATTTAAATATATATTTAATATACATATAATATTTAGTATATAAACATATAAACCTAGTATATAAAATATTTTTCACAAATAGTTGGTTCAAATGATGGGACTGAGGTCTCTATGTTTAGAAAGTGTTGAACTTTCTCCATAGCCTTTTTTATCCTATGTCTTGTTATATGTGCCCCATCCAGCCGTGTACTCGTGACAATTTTCCTCCCTCAGCCTCAGTTGTATACATTTTCTGTGAACTTCTGCTAAAAATGTACAGAACAGAATCAGACAATGTGCTGCTGATTCCCTTTTATTCTGTGGTCTAGAAGTAATGAGAATCCTAGTGTTTTAGAAGAGGGAAAAGTTGTCACTAGGAAAACTTAAAAGGCAGAGAATGTGAGAACTATAGAAATATAATAGCAGCTACTAAGAAGGACCCAGGCAGTCTCTTCATTTCGCCCGCACATTTCTATTCCCCAGGTTTAACTGCTGAAAGATTCCTGACTGAGGAAGTGAAGTACAAGCTGGCTTATTTCTTTCGTGACCTTAGCATTCTGGAGTCACAATCAGAGGTTCCTGATGAGCCAACTGCATGGGACTATGAAGATTCTGATGAAGCATTTGAAAGAATTACAGATGAGGAACAATGGGAAAAGGATGAAAATGGGGATGTGGAAGGAGAGCCTTACAATGACCAGGACTACAAGGACAAGGACTCTCCAGGATGCTACTTCCCTGAGGAACACAGGTATAGAGTTAGAACTCTTAGTATTGACTAACTGCTACTTGATGATGATGGTGTACTCTAATACCACACTCAGGAGGCAGAGTCAGGTGGATCTCTGTGAGTTTGAAGTCAGCCTGGTCTACAGAGTAAGTTCTAAGACAGCCAGGGTTACATAGAGAAATGCTGTTCCAGAGAGGAGAGTGGAGGAGGGAGGGGAAGAAACGTAACTAACCACTTATGATACAATTCTATTGGGAGATATATGTGAAAGTATTTTGCTATAGTTTAAAAAACATAACTTAATAATATATGTATATACGTAGAAGTTAAATTATATGGATTTCACTACCAGCTGCAAGTCCTTTATCCTTCAGCTATAAGATTACTACCAGTGGAAATTGATTGCACCTAGTAATGAAAACCAGTAGACAAAGATCACCAAGGGAATTTGGCCCTTTATTTCTTGGCCACAGAAATGTCATATTTCATACTAACAATAATCTGAGAGGGCTGGTTATTCACACAACCCTGAAAAGTTAAGGGTTTCAGGTGAAACCATGCTTCATGATTGAACATCAAACATAGTAGTTTAGTTGATATTTTTGTATTATATGGAATAGTTAAACAAAATTAGGGTGATTTTTATTTCCTACTGAACTAACAGTGGCATCTTAACTCCCCCTCTATTCATCTCCATGTGCGTTGATCAGTTTTAATGTCTTGGAGTGTCTCAAAGCAGCCTTATTCTTATTTTACAGATATTGAAACTGAGCTCCTGGAAAGTTAAGGGACCATGTAGTGCTTGTGATCATAGGCAGATACATTTGTTTGGAATAGGCTATCAAGAAAATAAATGAGGATTTATAGTGGTGGACTGAAGGGCAATGGAATTGATGTGACTGATGCCCTCAAATGCTTTTTTTTGTATTATATTAGGTTATATAACTTGATGCACATACACAGTATTCTTCAAGTACCGTCCCTCCATATTCCACTACCCTTTCCCCTGTCAACTCTTCTCCTTTTCATTAGTACCTTTTTCCAAGATGGTTTTGGGAAGTCATCTGAGTCTTAAGCTCCTGATAGGTAAGGGCCTGTTTCACAAGAAAAAAGTATATTAGTTTCTCCTTACTGAGAGGAGATAGTTATACCATAATTAACCAGATTTAGAAAATCATTAGTGTCTTCTGATGGCCTAAAATATTTCTTGTATCTTATTTTTTCCTACAGTTGCAAAGCCTAGAAGAAAGAAATGTTTGGAGAAAGAGGAGGGCAACTATTCATTAACTTTCTGGGGTTTAGTATAGTCCAGTAAATTGGCCTTATTCTACAGTTCATCACAGAAAAATGTCATCCACTGACATCTGACTTCAAAATAACTTTTTCATGGATGCATATGGCTACATTGTTTTAAAAAATTAAAAGTTTGTCCTGCATAAGCTCCAGAGTTTTATGTGAATAATAGCAACTCAGTTTTATTTTTATATCATTTCTTCCTAGATTTGCTTCAGCCTACTGGCACTAAGATAAATTGTTTTATGTGGTGATACATTATATATTTAATAAAACCAGTCTGGGATATCAGAGAACAGATCCACCCACCAGGAGGGTCAGAGAGTGGTAACTCACAGCTTTAATCCCAGCTGTGGGGAACACCAGGAGTGGTGACCTACACCTTTAATCTCATAACTCCAGAGACAGAAATCTGTTCTGTTTTTCTATGAGTTCAAGGCTAACTACCAAATAGAGTAGCTCACATCTTTAATCTTAAACCTGGATGTGAAACAACTGGGAGAAGAAGGTATTTAAGGCAGGCATAGGAAGATAGATTATTCAGTAGAAGCTACAAGGAGTGAGACTGAGGAAGCTGGAAGATAGCTGGATAAGATTTGACTGTGGTGTTTCCTCTCTCTGATATTCCAGCTTTTCCTAATGTCTGGCTCTGAGTTTCATTTAACACAACCAGAATTTGCACAACAGTTTTCCACTCTTGACAGTGACAAATGGATGTCTAGCTCTTAATGAATTTCATTGAAGAAAAATGTACCTAGCTTCCCAGGATGCTAAGTGATATAATAATGAGTGAGTGTTAACCACTAGCAGCACCAGCTGCCAACTCACTAGAAATATACATTCTTGGGTTCTACTCCACACTGATTGAATCAGAGATCCTTAAGGTAGATCCTTAGTCAGGTTTCCTAAGTGTTTCAGATTACCTCAGAACAAACACTATCGGCAGCATATATTTTCTGAAATTCTTCCAAAGTTGAAGTACAGATTCTTTTCTATTAAATGCTAAGTACAAATATACTCTTATAATGTAGAGTATGCAGTTCTCCTAGTAATGTGTCCCTATCAAATGCTTGTGTATGAAATTTAAAAACAGGCAAAACTATCAGTAATTATATTTATAGTGAAATACATGGGATGGTACAAAATTGACACTTAGAAAATGGTGTGAGCAAGCCAGGTGGTGGTGGATCACACTTTTAATCCTAGCACTTGGGAACCAGAGGCAGAAAGATCTCTGTGCAATTAAGGCCAGCCTTATCTACAGAGTAAATTTTAGGACAGTCAAGGCCTAAACAGAGAAACCCTGTCTCCAGAAAGGGGGGATGGTTAATATGTGTAAAAAGAATAAAAATATTATTGAGGACAATAATTAAAACTTGTGGACAGAAAAGATAAGTTCAATTGAGGGCATTCACTGTATATTTTAATTCTGCTGGTGATTGTATGTTTTTAGGGTAGAAGGTATGTGTAGATGTAATAGCCTTTGGGAGCTGTATATACAATATGTCTGCATAACAGAATTGAACTTGGGTATTCATATTGAGAGCCTGAGTTCTGGAGACAGACCTCTTGAATTTGAGGTACAGATCTACATTTCAATCTTTATTGTTTTAAGGGATTTTCTTTTTAAGACAGGATATCACTACATATCTCTGGCTGGCTTGAAACTCACTATATGGTCAAGGATATCCTCAAACTCACAGAGATCCACCTGCCTATGCCCCCCAAGTTCTGAGATTAAGAGCATGTACCACCATGCCTGGCCCCAGCTCTACACATTACCAGATGGTATAGAGAAAATATTTAATATTTTTATACCTGCCTTCTCATATGTAGTTTGTTTATAATAATTGTGTATACTATAGTTGGAGAGTTAAATGAGAAAAAAATAAGTGCTTAAATACAGTGTCTGGCAAATAGCTCAGTAGTTATTTAAAAGACCTGGTATTGTTATGTGAAGAGAGATAACACTTCAAAAAACATTAGATTTCTAATCTAAATCAGTTAGGCTATGAGGAGTGAGCTCATACAGATTGTTATACCTTAGACTGAGGGCTTTAATGCACCTTGTTAACTAGCTAATACCAGTTGTTTTAAGATGAGGAATGAGTAGGCAATAGGCCTGGTCTAGTTTTTTCTTTATGTAATTACTGGAATAACTTAAAAGAATAAAAACTTATGGGGGAGGGATTGGGTGTGGAGGATGGAGGCAGGGAGGCTGTACCCAGGATATAAAATAGATGCAAAAAATAAAATAAAATAGTTTATTTGGGCAATGGTTAAGAGGAGGCAGTCCACCATAATAGAGAAGGAATGGTGAGTAGAGCTGAAGTGAATTGGTAGTAACAGGAACATTTGACAGATCTCATATGGTGGGTGGGCAAGAAAGCAGCTTGGACTGAAGTGGAACCAGGTTGAAATCCTAATGTTCATTCCTCCAGGAACCAAATTCCTCTAGCTGGTTTTCACACCTCCTAAGGATTTTACAAACTCCCAAACAGCACTACCTGCTGGGGATCAAGTATTCAAATACATGTGCTATGTGATTATGCTTTTGTATACTGTAAATATTTGTCACTCTTACTGGTGTAATAAAATGATGATTAGTCAGAAGGCAGAAAGGATGTATGAGTGAGGCTATTAGACTAAGAAAACTCTGGAAAGAGGAAGAGGAGAGACAGATGCCAGGAGATGCAAAGGAAAGAAGGTGAGAATGCTGCTCTGAGAAAAGAAACCAAGCCAAGTGGCTAAACAAGATAAAAATTGTGGGTTAGTTTAAGAGTAAGAGTTAGCAAGTAATATGTCTGAGACATATACCAATGCGTTTGTAATTAATATAGGCCTTTGCATGATTATTTGGGACTGCAAATGAAAGACTTTGGGGTTAGCCAGGCCAGAAACATCTTACTACATACACGAGCCTGTCAGAGGCATTTCGCATCCAAAACAACAGAGCTTTTGTTCCCAATAGGTTCCATTGATACTGTCAACTCTAGAAACAGATAGGGAGAAGGAAAGTCTCCCAGAGGTCTTCCAAATGGCATTCCAATAAAAGATTATCAGAAAAATTTAACCCAGTTTGGTGATGCACATCTTCAATCTCATCCCAGAGGCAGAGGCAGTTGGATTGCTGAAAATTCAAAACTAGCCTGGTCTAAAGTTCCAGGATAGCCAAAGCTGCATAAAGAGACTCTCAAAATAAAATAAGAACAAGGCAAACAAATAAAAATCAGAAGATATGGTGTACTATCTAGTATTACAACTCCAGGGACTTGCTTCATCATGAGATATTTGATTTGGGTAAAAGTCTCTAAGGAAATTCATGTGCATTGTGAATTTGAGTCATTGTTCATAGAAAAGAAAGACTACATTTGTCTGTATAGCTCTGAGGTCCTAGCAGTTTGTGTAATTCATATTTATAGGATTTTATTCTATGGTCCAGGTATTTCATTTTGAATATAGGAAATATTGTTAAGGAGTCTTCAGTTCTGGATATGACAACCTCACAGTATTTGAAGTATTCCTTTCTGAGATAATCTTTTTACTTTATTTTTAGTGTTGTAGAGAAAACTCCAGAACATGTCACATGCTCAGTAAGTACATGCTGTACCATTGAGCTACAATGTTTTTGTAAACCCAGAATTCTCAGAGTATTATTATCTTACACCACACAAATTATCCCTGCTAAAAAGAGAGTCATACCAACTCTCAAGGACTTCATCCCAACCTCTGCATCAGAAATATACAATTTAACTGGAGATACAGGGTCTTGTGTATGTTATTCATATCACTCAATCACTTCAGAGCAAGGTGTTTGTGACAATAGGAACACTTTCACAATAATCAAAAGATTTCTGCCACCAAACTCAACAGATTATTGAGTATCACTGAGCCAAAACTTGGGATGCCAAATGTTTGCTCCTCGCTATCAAAGTTCATGATTCATCTCAGCTTTTAAGTGCAAACCAACTTGGACAGACAGTGGAAAATAACTAGCAAAGGCCTAATTATTTCCTGTTATGCTTGAAGCTCAACCCCCAGAGAGACCACCAGAGACAGGGTTGTCCGGAATGTAACAGCAAGGTTTAGTGGCAGCACAATACAAGCCAGGCAGGGAGCTCACTCCAAGATCGACCAAGGAGGAGCTGCTTATTCCTAGGTTACATTGGCTTGGCTTTTATAGGCAAACACTACAATAAAGGTGGTTGCTTGGGGACATGGAGCAAGTGTGCTACTGATTGACTGGTTCTCAGGGACTTTCTGCCCCAGGGCACTTTTGGACCCTACCTGGGTGGACCCCACCAAGGGTGGCTGGTTTTCCCAGAACTGAGCAAGCATAAGACATGTTTTTGGCTAACACTTGGTTTATTCTTTACCCAGAATTGGGCAGGATTGTCTATTCTTTTCCCAGGACTGGGCAGGCTCTCTGCCAGGATGGATAAAGTGAACTCTATTTTACCTTTTTTTTTTTTTTTTTTTTTTTTTTGTAAAATGGCTACTAGAATGCAAAATGGGGTTTCTTGAGCTAAGTTTACTCTCTTCATTTCCTTCCAAAACAAAATTCATTTAATGGGGGAGTGTTCGTTTCAAAGCTTCCCTACTTTTCTGGCTATGATTTTGTCAGCTCTGTACTGAGGTCTGAGTCTCCTTCTACATGATCTTGCTTCTTCCTCTTTTCTTTCTTATTGTTGACCCCTAACAGAACTCTTGGGCTTCTACATTGCCCACTCATTGTCTGTTTCTTGGATGGTCCAAATGATATAATCTCCTACTGGAGACATAAACATGTTCTGTAGGTAGAAGATGTATTTTGTAGGTAGTAGGTATATTTGTTCCCTTTGAGTTTACTCCTACAGGACATAAACTACTACTATGTGCTTGTCCAAGGAAAAAATAATGAAAACATTGTTTTTCTTATACCAATCACTCTTAGTCCTTCTGCATTTGCAAGTAGATAAATGCTTCTATTCATCACAAAAATTAAGATATTTTTATTTTATGAGATTCTAATATAATTACATAATTTCTCCTTTCCTTTGCCCCCTAGTTCCACCTTGATCACCTATAAATGCAACCTGCTCAGTCTAAAATATTACTTGGTTATATATGTTTTCAGGTCAAATTTTTTGGTGGTTCACAATGTAACCACCTTGAAGTTTCTCATATTAATATTTTGGATGAACAAAGGCAAATATATGAAGTGGGGCAATGTTTTAGAAGCTTAGACGCTTTGTGTACATTACTATGATTCCAGTGTCATGTAATTCCTCTCCTTTATGTAAGAACATCTCAAAGGATTTCATAAAACAATCATTTTCTCTTGGGACAATGTCTTGGTCTTTCTCAAAACATTAAATTAGCAAAAATAGTGTGACCTGTGCTGCAATATTTCTAGTGGCCAAATAAATGTGAAGCCAGAAAAAAATGAAGTTAAAATGTAAAAATGGTTTACAGAAGTGGAGTCATGTTAACTCTCCTAATTGGTTATTAATCAAGTTCCAAATAGCACCAGCTACTGTAATTGGAGCCTGTTACACATAGTCTAAAATTTCTTTCTCCTTCTAACATTTTTCTAATTAAAATTGTTTGTTGAAGTGTTATTTTAAAAAATATTTTAACACAAAAGAAGAGGTAATAGGATATCTAATTCTAGAAAACCCTGTATACCCATGTCTTCTATAGTCAACATAAGGTGACCACCTTATTTTAAGATAAGAAAGCTGGTTGGGGCAATAATTTACACACTATTCTCTCATATTAGTCATTTGACTTTTACCTGACACTGTTGTGGGATGTCTTTTTGTATGCTGTGAATAAGCTTTATTATTGGTTATTAGAGGAATTATTTTTGGCATATGGCAAAGCATCTTAGAAGGAGGTATGAAATGTAAACATAAAGGGTAAGGAGGGTAGAGTCAGAAAGAGACACTGCAAGTTGCTGTCCAAGAAAGCAAGATGCAAGAAACACAGGTAAGCCACGTGGCAAAACATAGATTAATAGAAATGATCCAAGATGCAGGAGCTAGCTAGCAATGAGCCTGAGTCATAGGCTGAACAAAATAATCAATATAAATCTTTGTGTAATTATTTGGGGATAAGAGGGAGCAGAGCTACAGGTCCTGACTTCTGGCCAGACAAGCCTGAAATTTTATACTCCATGATATCCTTCCCCAGCTATAGTGCTATATAGAAATATTGTGTTTTTAGGGGAGCATGTTAGATCATAATTAGAGGAAAGCTATCAAGATATTGGCTCATGAGTTTCTAAAAAATAATACTTTCAAGAGTAAGACCAGAGTATACTTGGGGAAAATTTCTGGCCCAGTTTTCTTTTCTTCTGTTGCCCCAAAGTACACTGACTGAGGAAGGAAAAGGATCAAGGCCATAATTGAAATGTGTGGAGTCTAAAAGAAAAGATCCAATTTCACTGGAGAAAATCCAAACAGTGGCCTGCACCAAAGAGTTGTGCTTCAATGAGCCCATTGATGACTTACTGAGTGTGAAGCAGGAACAGGAGCTGCCTTAAAACCCCTCCTAAATTCTGAACAGTTTGACAAGGTGGAGTGAGGGACAACTAGCACAACTTCCTCCCCATGATCATGGCTCTGGTAAAAGTTGTGTTGATGCTTGGTTTGTTTGTAATCTCAAATGGGTCATTACTGTAGAGGTATAAATACCACCATGTGATCCACTAGAATTATGTCATGGTTGTGAACCCTCAAATTGTCATACTCTTGCTTTAGTAGCAAGGAATGCTGAGGGAACAGTATGAAAATGGCTAGCTGCACCTTACCAAATGACCTCCTTTAAAAACATGAATTACCCTCCAATCTTTATCTGTAGCCTTTAGTTCATAATTTGGTATTTTGGTCAGGATCCCAGTAGATACATATATCTTTCTAGGAGAAAGGATGAATTACAAGGTTATTTACAGAGAGGCGTGGGCAAGGCTTAAATAAGCCATCAAGAATTTCCAGAGGTTTTTAACTATGGGAGCCTTTTACTTACCCTTGGGTGAAAGGAACAGTAATAGGAGGGAAAAATTACTAAACTCTAAATGAAAAATGGTATCTTCCAGATAGACATTAGGGCAATCTGTAGAAGGGTACCATGAATCTTTTGAAAACCTTTGGCAAGTAACCAGGAAAGAAGTACTCTAGCCTCACTTTCTTCTGACCCCTTCCTCTAATCTCAGGCATTGAGTGAGGGGGCTCTTGAAGCAGTGCATAGAGGCTGGAGCAGGATATAGAAATGGTGATGTGGAGAGGGCATTGGAAAACATTTAGCACAGATAACTTGATAAGGGTTGGATATACATGTTAGAACTTCCTAGAAAAATGTACTCCCTTTGTGAATTTCTTAAAGGCTGTGGACCCTCAAAGCAACAAAATACATGACTAAATATAAAGATCTGACTTTCATATAAATTTATATGATAGTTTCTGCCCCCATGGCTTCTCCACAATGTATCCCTAGGAGCTCCCTACATGTCATGTTAAGAACTCAGTGCAGCACAGAGCAGTATGGGGAGAATACATGGGGAAAACCTGCAACAGTTGTTATTTTCTTAGCTTTTGCCCCAACTATATTTTCTGTAACTTAGATATCCTGAAGTGAAGCTGACACCTTTGATCGACTGTAAGTGAAGCAATCACACCCATTCTTTCCTCAGATATGCTCAAACTTAGCTATAGTGTTGAGTCTGGGTAGCAGACAGGAACTGCTGCATTGGCCATGTGATAATAGGTTGCTTAGCAACACTAGCTGGCAGACTTCTGGAGCCTTTCAGCAGAGAGAATTGGTTTTAAAAGTGTGTGGGTGTGTGGTGGTGGTGGTGATTCAGAGACTAAGGAGATTTAGTAATAAATAAAATATGATCACACAATAGTTTAAAGAAGAAAGGGAAAATGGAGAGAAGTCTGAGAGTGTGTTCTGAGAATAGGAGAAAGGAACAAAGGGTAAAGTGAGGACGGACTGTCTGCAAGAGGGAGTGAGAGAGAGAATGATGTAGTCAAAGGAGGCAACTCTTTTTTGCACGATCCTGTCACAGACATCAGCTCTCTTACCTCTATTTCACATAGAAAGTCATGCAGCCTCTTTTCCTAATTAATATTTTTTTGTGGAAGGAAAAGCCCTTAATTTTAGCAGCAGAAAGAATCGGCAACTATTAATTAAGCACTATGGTATCCATAGCATTACTTAGGCCAGTAAAGATTGTTTTACAATCATTACAATAACTTATTCCTTGAGCACAGCCTTTTAAGTATGTCAGGTGCTTTTAGCCATACAGTTAAAGCCCTGTTAAAAATCACTATTGTTGTTAATAGTAAATTTATATTGTAAGAAGTAAGAACTCTTTCTGATATTTGTTTTTCTGTAAATAAGCAAAGATGGGGAAATATGACACCCATTTAGCAGCTATTGGGCTCTCTTTGGTCCCCCAAGCCACAGTGAGCAAAAGGATCATCAATTTAACAGCTAACCATACTACCCTTAGAGCAGCACCAGCAGTCTTGAACATTCATCAGCTGCTTTGAGACAACAGCCAATCAATCATAGCAGATTGCCCAGTGTCCTGGGAACAGGCCTACGTAGGGACAGTTTGAAAGAGTTTGAACTGCACATTTTTGAAATTACAAGTCTTGATGAACCCTTTCCACATTGGCCAAAGTGGCACTTCCTGGAGAAGGAACCACCATGGTTTCTTGTGGTGGAAATGTTCTCTGTATGCTGAAAATAAAGGAGGTGTTTTGGCCTATGTGGAGCACCATAGAAGTGGGTGGAGGATCAGAGGAGAGACAGGTAGAAGGAGGGTGGATTTAGTCAGTCTCCATCTGACCCACGAAGAAGAGACATGTAAGGAATCCAGGTGAGCCATGGGCCGGGACACGTGGCAGATAGATTACTAGAAATGGGTTAAAATAAGAGGAAAGAGCTAGTTAGTAATGTGCTTGAGACATAAGCCAAACAGTATGTAATTAATATAAGCATCTGATTCATTTCTTTGGGGAAAAGCCACCTAGGGCAAGGTCCAAACCTCTGGCCCAAACAGGGCTGGAAATCTTCTACAACAGTTTGTACCAATGTTATGGTTTGTATAAAACACAAGCTATAATGCTTACTATTGTTTCAAAATAAATGGCTATGTCTGACCAAATAAATTACTGTGGCTGTTCTAAACACAATCGGCTTGTGCTATATAAGCAGGCTGTTCTGCTCGAGCTGTTTGTAAGAAAGATACTTGCTTTTGCTGCCTCTTTGATGTGGCAACCTCAGGTCTAATAAAAACTTCTCCAGCCATCTCTGCTTGCTTATCAGTAGCATAAATGAGCTGGTAACCACAAGGGCAGCAACAAAGAGGATGGTTTAATATAGTAAGCTGGTCTTAGACAGTAACATTGGTCTAGGTGCAATGGTAGGACCGATGGAAAAGGGCCAACCGAGGGCTACACCTGGACAGCTGATGAACTTGCAGATACCCAGCACAAACCCACTTCCTTAAGTACCATGCATACCATTCAGTGGCTTGACAACCGAACAAGCACTTACCTCTGTACACCAGCTTTGGGCAGTGGCTTTATTCCACAGATATCACAAATAGCCACCTAATGAGCCACACCATGGTTTGACAGATCTATGTAGGTACTGGACACTGCTGGCATTATGCAATGACTCATTGTCACCCTGTGCCAGACCTCTCAGTGCCAAGTACTGATAATCACCAAGTAACAGTGGAAGAAATAGCTACCCATAGAGGTTTTAATGTAGTCACTAGTGTCCACAAGTTCAAATCTGTTCTGGAACTACCTGTGTGGTACCAACTACACTACTATAGCAAACCTCCCCAGAAATCCTACTCACCCAACAGAATCTCACCCACATTAGAAATGGATGCTTGTGGTTCAGTGATCTCAGTGGTACTCAGCACCAGGTCCTAGACAGTGCTCCCAGGTGCCCTGCTTCTTGAGCAGCAGTGGGTATTCCAGCTTTACCTGGGTTCCAGATTGCTGTCTTGACATGCAGATCCCCTGAGTCCATGTAGTGAAATCTGGCCACTGCAGTTGCAGTTGAATTGTTCAGGGCAGGAAGAATAATGGGGAAAGAGATACAGAGCAGAGAATTCATAAAAGTCTGTATAAAGCCACATAAAAAGAACCTGCAGGAGTGTTCACCAAAAGAGTCCCAAAATGCTGTCAGGTATTCAAGCAAAAAATTTCAGACTCTGGGCTGAGAACTATAACACCAGAGGATGTGAAGGACCAAATGGTCCAGTTCCCAAGCCCTGTGTAATGACGGTACCTGCTGCTGTCAAAGAGAGAAAGAAACGTTGCTAGAGGCTGACATTTGAGCACCTTCTTGCCTACAGGTAAAGTGAGTGATTGCTCGGATAGCTGATTAGTGATCCCTTCACAGCTGTAATCTTAGAGCCAACTGACCACAGCTGTCAGATACTGCAGGAATTGTCATTACTTCAATTAAACATGGGAATAAGCTGAATTCCTGAGAAGGGTAGTTTCCTAGAACCTCACATTTAGGAAAAAGAAGTCTGGGACTAAGTAGCAGTGTTCCTGACACCAAATTCCAAGGCTTGGCAAGTGCTTTTCTAGGCCCACAGCAAATGTTGTAGGCCTAAGCAGGGTCACTTACCTCTTACTACCTGTTGTACTAGGAGGTGAAGAGTTACTGTAAAGTCTTGAGTCAGTCAGTGGTTTGCTGGTTTATCTGTTTTATTCCTGTTGTTCAAATGTGTTCACTTCTGTCTCCAAGCACTTGACTTAACTGACCCAAGTATGCATATAACCAGCCATCTAACAGCCTCCACCCACCTTTGAGATAACCCAGACACACAATTTAGGAAATCCATGTGTCTCTCACTATAATAACAATGATCATGATTGCTCAGGGCTTCTTGGTTTTCAGAGGGAATATTTGAGAGATTGGGATAATTTGTGACTGGGGCCTTATGGGGGTACCACACAGAGCAGACCTGGGAACTGAGTAGCATTAGAGTGGCTCCTGACCCCACCTGCTGTGTGTCATTACTGCTTGGGAACTTCAGTGGAGCAGAAACAAGTGCTGTGATTGGCACCAACATTCTCTCTTGCTTTAGTCTTTCCCTTGTGTGCTCTCTTTTGATGGATTACATTTCCAAATATGTCACTTAGCTACTCAGTAATGTTCAATTATTTCCTAATTCAATACTTTATTAGTTTTGTCACCTGATATTTAATAATGGCTTAATATTGCCCTGTCTTCTTTGCAGCTTTATTAATTAAATTTGTCCTCTGACAATTTTATGTATGTAATACATTCTGATTACTCTTTCACCTTACTCCATACCCCTGCCAAAACCCTCTATTCTAACAAAGGGTTTTTGGGTCAACTTGGCACAATCTGGAGTTTTCAGAGAGGAGGGAACCTCAATTAAGAAAAATGACTTGATAAGATTCAACTGCAGGAAAGCCTGTAAAGCATTTTCTTCATTAATGATATGTGGAAGGCCCAGCCCATTCTTGGGCTGGTGGTTCTGGATTGAGCAAGTCAGTAAGCAGCACCCCTCCATGGCCTCTGTATCAGCTCCTGCCTCCAGGTCCTTGCCCTGTTTGAGGTCCTGTCCTGACTTCTTTCAGTAATAATTATGATGTGCTAGTGTAAGCCAAACAAATTCTTTTCTTCACAACTTGCTTTTGCTCATAGCTTTTATCACAGCAATAGAATCCTTGACTTAAACACCCATCTCTACAGGCCCCTTTTCTATATTCGTGTCTTTTTGTTTTGTTTTGTGATACTGAATTTAAGCATGGCTACCTTTATGACCCTGTATAAGAAGCTATCCAGTGGAGCCTGGTGGACTCAGCAGTGGGTACACTGTGAAGATACTGACTTTACTTCCCCTAGAATCCATCAGTAGCTAACAGTTCAGCAGGGAGGACTAGAGCTCCATGAGTCCATCACCAATCCATAACTGACCATTGACACATTCATTTTTGTATAGGCTCAGAGCAGACAACTGTGGTTTCTATGAGTTCCTGACATCAATGGCTATGTTGTACCCAGAAGATAGCATTTCCCCAACCATATTCCTATTTTTAGACTCATACATTCTTTTCACCACTTCTTCTCTGATACCCAGGAGCCTTAGAGGAGCAGTTTTATACCTGCCTGTTCTGTAGCTTACAGTTCTTAATCTGATTGTTGGGCTAGCATGAAATTTGACAACAGTAAAAGGTTTTTGAATCTACAAAGAAGAGAAGTTAATTCAAAACCATTTGCAATGAATCTAGCCTGTTTCTGACAGCATTTGGCACATTTTGTCAGCGACCCTTGGTTCTGAATAGACAATATGTCTACAGCCATACCAGGCTGAGTAGCCCTATTTCCTTTAAATACACAACATACACACTTGGCACTGTATATACCATATTCCCACAAGTCAGCGAATGCTTCCTAAAACAGTACAACTTAGATTCAAGAGTATTGTGCTTCCAATCACAGTGATTTTATAACACACACATTTTTTCTCTTAAATAAATATAACAATTTGATTACAGAGACTGTAGTCTTTGTATTTCCATACTGTGCTTCTTAACAAACAAGTATCAAATTAGTATATCTTTGGATTGGATTGTATAAGCATATATGTTTTTATAATTGCAGCTTTAGTTGCTACTTTGAGTTTTAATTTTTTTAATCAAATAAAAATTTGCATGAAATGACCATAGAATTTCTAACAATTTCTGAAATGACCTTATACAGATTTCTGTCATTTTGTGTAATATATTAACATGAAACAGCCTTCTTACTACAGACAACTGTAAAATCAAAATATAAATAGTTCTGAAAAACTTTGAAGATGCTCTATGTTCTGCTGTAGCAAACATTCAGCTAAGACTTATTTCTTTCTGTAAAAATAAACAATCTCGTCCATCTCACTAGCATGAAAGTTTGCCTCCGTCTCCTTTTGCTTTCATCTTTGGTAAGTGATAAAATTATAAGTGTATCAAAGAACTGTTTAAAAATAAATTTCCCTGTGATTTATTATCAGTAAGTATTTGATTTATATACCTGTTTCATGTACTTACATAATGAGAGTTATATAAAAATTCTTGGGTAAAAAGACATCAAAAGTGAAAAAGTTCAATTTCAAGATGCCCTGTTAGAGCCCAAGTGTCTGACATATGGGGCTATTCATTGGCTGTCAAACATAGCCTTATATCACACCGATGCCCTCAGTCTGACATTTCTGAAGGAAATCCATTCCACCTTCTAATAAACAGGTATTTTCCACAAATATCTCCACATTGCATAGCACTTGGTTTTGTAATGTGTAAAGATAGCATAGTCAAAATATTTCCCAGAATTCCATATACTGTAGGTTTAGAGTAAGCCATGGGGGAAATTCTTGTGGGAGTTTGGCAAGAGAAGATTAGCATTTTGTAATTCACAAACTTTGTCACACATCTCTTAGCTTATGTTGCTATAAGGAAGCAGTTGGTTCTAGAATTACTCAATATCCTCCAGATGATATTTTAGCTTTCTAATTTCTAAATCAGAATGCACATTTAGTTCACATAGAAAGGACCCAAGCTGCTCCAGAACACCCAAGGATGATTCACAACATAGTAAAAAAATTGGAAAGGAGTTCAGTTAATCTTGTCAGCTCTAGAACATGCCTAAGAATCCCATCTTGTCATGCTCTTCCTCAACTTAAAATCACTTTTTCTTTCCCTGTCATGTGACCTGTGTGCTTTAAGATGTATTACTGGCCTTTTGGAGTCTGTCTAACATTCTTACAATGGATAATCCTTAAAACAAAGCAATCTAGAACAAACCCTTTGTAAGACTGCTTCTCTAATTAAAGTTCAATGTCAATGATACTGGGAAAACCAGGCTTTTCTATTAGGGTTTTTAGTTTCATTAGTAAAATAATTTAAGAGTAGACTTGAATAAATCCTTGAGGAGAATTTTATTAGAGTTTAAAGGAAAAGAATACAGGACAGGGCAGTTATACATCTCAGCAGCTATCTGGAGAACAATAATGAAGGAAAGAAAAAAAAAGAGAAGATGGTATGGATGTTAAACTCATGGCCAGATAAGCAGTCACATACTGGACAGAGGAGCTATAGAGAAAGAGTAAGAAAACTCTCATGTTGTGATTACAGGTATGCACCAAAACATCTGCTTTATCACGCCATCATTATTGCTAAATACCTATGTGTGCATGTTTTAGGTCAATTTACTGTTCATTTTATTGAGCAACTATCATTGCTCAGAGCCATGGTAATGGTAGAGATAAAGCAGCAAATATCTGCTTACATTTTATTTTCAGTTTGACATAAACTAGAGTCATCTGGGAAGAGGGACAGACACTCAGTTGAGGATTTGCCTCCATCAGATTGGCCTGTAGGTAAGTTTGTGGGACACTTTCTAGATTAATGATTGATGTAAGTGGGTTCAGTACACTGGGGACAGTGCCACCCTTGGGCAGGTGGTCCTGGCTTATATAAGAAAGTAGGCTGAGGAAGCCATGGGGAGCAAGGCAGTAAGCAGCTTTCATTCAAGATCTCTGCATCAGTTCCTGCCTTGAGTTTCTGTCCTGACTTCCATCAGTGGTGGACTCTAAACTTGTAAGCTCACATGAAACCCTTTTCTCCCTAAGTTGCTTTTTGTCATAGTGTTTTTCACAGCAACTAAGAAGCAAACTAGAAAAGCAAGATAGGTCACTGACATCAGCAGTCACTCTCTCCAAACTCTCTGGACCCAGCTGTGTCCTTTGTAATTGATTATAGGAACCTTTAGTTCCTCAAACCTAATGTTCGTCAGCTTCTCATTCTGGCCTTCATTCATGGTAGTGGCTAAACTTTTATTGTCAACTTGAAAAAAAAATAATAGCAGATGAATCTTCATGGAATGGATCTGGATCCCCTGAATGTAGATGAAAGTCAAAAGACATGGGCAGTTTTTGGAGCCTCTTGCAATAATAGTACCAGAGTGTATCCCTGGTCCATGAATTGGCTCCTCGAAGCTCATGCCTAACAGTGGGAAAACACCTTTCTCAGCCTTGATACTTGGGTGAGGGACTTGGTCCTACCTCAAGTGGATATGCCAGACTGAATTGACTCACCTTGGGATTCTTTGCCATCTCCGGGGAGTGAACGGGGTGGGGGGGTGGGGTTAAGCAGGGGCAATACTGGAAAAGGGGAATGAAGGATCAGAGTGAGGGAGCAGTAAAGGGTATGGAAAAAAGTTTTAAAAAAACAAAATAAAAATGATAAAAAAGAAAACATTTTAAAAAAGAAGACACTCCTGGTGTGTCTATGAGAGTGTTTCATGAGATTTACTGACAAAACCCACCCTGAATGAATGTACTTGGCACCATTCCATGTGCTCAGATTGAAAACTAAATAGAAAGGAGAAATAGAACTGAGCCCTAGGGTTCAGTTTTCTGTGGTTTCTAATAACTGATGCAATGATCTCATTCTCCTTTTACAATGCCTTCTCCACCATAGTGAATTGTATCCCCTTTTAAATGGAAGCCCTTCCTCCAGTTACTATTGTCAGCAATGTTAATATTTGTGACTTATTATTAGTCTCCCCAATGAGAAAAGTAATTGACAGGCTTCTCAAATATAGCTATTCCATCCAGGTCCATGATGTGGGTACACAAAGGAGGAGGGAGAAACCCCTAGGAATTTGAGAGACCAGCATTTTCCTATAAGACTCACAGGGTTTACCATGGCAAAACAAGAGGAGCTCTGAGAATTCCAGCTGGCTTTTGCTGCATAGTGATTCCTAGGCCAACCAAGACTAAAGAGTAAGATGCTATACTCAACTCCCCCCCCACCCCGCCCACCGCATCGGAAAAATAAATAAAAACAGCGCCACCAGCTGGGGACCTAGTTTTCAACCACATGAGCCTGTAGGGCACATCAAATCTACTGGTTAGAAGGCTCTTTGGTGAACACTGAGAGCAGAAAATGTAATGCTTATAGATATTCTTTTCAGTTTGTCCTCCAAATTTGTCCCCACCATACTTCTTTCTACTGCATCCTTTCTACTTTTGCTGACTCCAATTCAAGCCTTCATACTGATGGAGGCGTTTCTAATAGACTTTTAATCTAACTCCCTCCTCTGTCCTTTCTGTCAGGCCCACCATACATCTAACTTCATGAGGCTACTTGAACTTTTCATGCACATCCCTAGAATACAGATACTCAGCGATCCTACCAGAATCTCATCTCTTCAAAGCAAAGACTGTACACTGTTCTCCCAAGGTCACTTGTAAGAGCTGTAATTTTACTTCAGTGTGTGGCTCTTCCTGTGCTCAGAACCCATAGTGGCTTTTAATAGAATTCTGTGTGCTTGTGCCTCATTTCCAAAAATGAAAGCTTTTGTGTTATTGTTTTTAAATTCTCTCTCTCTCTCTCTCTCTCTCTCTCTCTCTCTCTCTCTCTCTCTCTCTCTCTCTCTCTCTCTCTCCCCCATAGGGTCTTACTCTTGTGACAGTCCTCCTGTCTAAGCCTCCTTAATACCAGAATTATAGACAGACCCCAACACCACAGCTTATACTATTTAAAACTGATTTTTTCCCAGTGTGATTTAGCTCCTGTATCTCTATTTTTTTTAATAAAGAAAGAAACAGGGCAGTTGTGTTTAGCCTTTACTGCAAAGTAATATTAACACTTCACAGCCTAAAACAAATCACATAAAAAAATGAGAGTCTGGTCATTCAGTTCTGCCAATGAATACTGCCCAGCTATTCTTACTGTATTAAGAGATCATCTGCTCTCCTGGTGCCTCTTTTCCTTTTCAAAAAAAGTCAAATTTCAAGTTGCTACACTTCTTATTGGATTCATTCAGTAGTCTATGGGTTTAGCAGAGTAAATGTAGGCTTGCTCTTGGCTACTATGGAATTTTAAAGAAATGAACAATTCTCTAGTATGTTCTTCAGAACATAGGCCTTTGAATTCCTTGATTTACAGACTGGGCTATTTTTGAATTCACCAGTGAGTATAAGATTTATTTAGGTGAAGTTCATTTTTACAAAACAGACAACAGAAACCCAGCAAGCTCTTCTGATAGCTCCTGTTCTTGATATTGTTTATGAGAACATTGCTTCTTCCATGATTTGTATTGGGTTATAATGGAACATGAGGTTAACATACTTTAGTGTGCAGATGGCAACCGGGCCTATGTTTATTAATACTAATCTGGCTAAAGTGGAACAAAGCACTTTTGGAACGACATGCAGAAATATTCAAGTTCATAAACTTACTTTTAAAATTACTGCATCTAAGAAAAGGTTTGCTGTAAACTTATAAATTCTATTTAAGTGTCAGCAATGGAAATGAAATCAGATTGGACTGTCTTGTATTCATTCCATTAAGCACAGTCTCATTAAAAAGGCTTCTTTTCAATGAAATGCATGACCTCCCTGCTCTATTTATGTAGAACTTCAGTTTGTATCTATTGAAATAATTGCAAATGCTTGTTGCAGCTTAAGGACATGTCTGGGACTTGATTTGCAAAATGTCCTTTGTCTACATTCTCACTGCTCATAAAATGAGCATTCTATTCCAGCTATCTAAAAAGAATTCAATCTTCAAAGCAGCTTTGAAAAACAAATAGAAGCTATTTGCAGCAAGAAGTAGAGGGGCTATAATAAAGGTTAAAGATTTAACCCAGAGTTCTGAAGTCTTCAAGTTGAATCCCAGTCCTGTTACTCATTGTCTAATCTAGAGCAAGTTATGTAACTTCTCTATGTCTCATTTTCCTCATTTCTAGAATGAGATAATAGGACTTGCTTATATGGTAAAATTTATTAATATGTGGAGACACCTAAATCTATTACTGAGCACACAGTTGATGATCAAAATATTGAAATTCATGGGACCATTTGTTTTCTATGTAGTAGAATAGTGAAAACAAAAGAAAAATGGCTTACTAGAGTATGGCTTGATCCATAGTCTCTGGAATAGGTTGTTTGAATGTGGTTGGGAATAGGAACAGGGACAGAATAGGTATATAGAAGGGGTGGAAAATGCAGTCTAGAGATACTGAGGGCCTGGGATATAGCTTAAAGATATTTGTTCCTGTTGGAGTTCAGTAAATTGGGGGAAAGGGCCATTTCCTACACAGACCAACGGAAGCTAGAACCCAAGAAGTAAGCAAAACACTAAGCTTAATCAATCAAAATTAATTCATTTTAATACTACTATTTTATCCTCTTAATATAGAAGTACGAATTTACATTAGAGTTTTACTTTGGCAATTAGAAAGCAACTAGCGGCAACCAGTGGCAGAGTGAAAAGTCTGAGTCACATGGTGCCACCCTGTCATCTTCCTTTGTAATTTCTCAATGGACTTCTTATTGCCATCTCTAAATTTCAATGTTTCAAATATAAGTATTTTTTTCAAAGCTCCTAGCCCACATTGTATGAAGTAATGTCTTCCCTTTACCTTCATACTCATGGGCAGTTGGTAGTCATAGCTACTACCTTTCTCAACATTCATACCTTCATGTTAACAGTTATGTTTCATTTATTCATGTTGCTTGCTAGTTCAAAGTAGAGCACAAGATAAAATTCAGAATTTCTTTTTTATGTTTCTAATTTGCTAAAGTGAGGAATAAGTACACTGACCAACTATTCCTTGGGAAGCAGATGAAAAATTTATTGAACATAATAGATTGGCTTGACTATAGCTACATTGTATGCCCTTCCTTCACAGTTGGATCCTGAATTGAAAAAAAGAATTTTATTGCTTTCTTCAGATGTGGTACGGCTGTCTCACTCTTGAATTCATAGAAGCTGTGGCTACCTGTATAAGATGAGGCCTCACAAAGTTCTGCCGTGAATGATGTCCCACCCCTATGTGGGGAGCTAGTTGTAAATTATCAATTCTGGGGAAGGAGACATTTTCTTCAGTCGTATAATCTCTGATAAGTAGTTGCCCATGTTCCAGTAAATAACCTCTGGCCTATGCTCACATAAACAACCCTAATTAAACTCAGTGAGTCCTTCATTAAAAAAAAAACAATAACAACATGAAAATGTAAGTAGACTTGTTTTAGGGAAGAAAGTGGGGAGTAGAAATTGGTTAAGAACATAATGGGGTGAGTGTGATCAAAATATATTATTCACATGTTTGAAATTATCAGAGTAAATTAAAATATTAAAAGGGGTTTCACTATATATAATGAGAGGTGTAGTCCCAATCAACATTATTGATAAGCAAAGAGTCATAAGGGTCCTCTAGTACATGACAATCGCTAGCTTACTGAGCAGGTAGACTGAACATGATCTAGTGTTCCTGCATATAGTCTTATAAATAATGTTTATTAGACAAACACAATTTGCCAGGCACGTTGCCATGCACAGCTAGACACATGTTCTACCCTGGGGATGTGATAATTTAGCACATGATGAAACAAGCATAACTAATACTGTGTGCTGCTGTTAGATACAAAAGAGGGGCCGCTAAAGCAGGCTCACAAAGAAAATTGGATGTCTGGGCAGGGCTCGAAATAGGTGCTAATCTTGACACTTCTGTACTTTTCCTCAACCCTAAGAAAATCTGTAAGCAAATCCTGTTTTTAGAATAAAGTACAAATCCAACTATCTTTTAGTATCTTCAGTTTCTTTCTCTTTGGCTTTTTTTTTCTGGCCCAAGGTCACCATTATTTCTGAGTTAGACTATAACTAAGTGACCTCCTCCCTTCTGGAATACACTGTGTGGCAAATATAGATTCAGTGTTTAAATTCTAATTGTCACATAATTTGTTCTACGATCGAGGTTAGAAAACTAGACTGCATTTACTAAACACTTTTGTGGCTTAATTCCATATACTTTGACTTTGAAACATGAACAAATTTCATATTTTGTAGAAATGATTGATGGGTAGGCCATAGTAGTGAGTGTGGTTTTAGAAGCCTTTACTTTCTTCTGCATCAGCAATGGTGAAGATCTCAGAGTTTTGTAGCTAATGAGAGATAAAGCACAATGTGTCTGTTTTGCTTATATAGATCTGTTTTGCTTATATAGGTGTGGTCTTACAAATATAATTTCTCAAAATCTCTACATTAGCAGTGTATTCTTAGAGCTAATGCCTGCCTTACATGGCCCACTCCTGAGTATGCCAGTTTGTGCTTATTATGCAGAGGACTAGAATTCTGTTGCTAGCACCCACACAAGGCAGTACAAAACTGCCTCTAATATTAGCTCCAGGAGATCAGATGCCCTCTCACAGCCTCCTTGGTAACTTGCATACATGTGCTTGTGCATACACGTCAATTCATTTTTTTATTCAATAAAGATTTCTTTTATCTTTAGTATAGTCAGTAGAATTTGGAGTTTTATTATAGATCAGAAACCACTTCAAAGCTTAAGTAGAAAGGAGAAATGAAGTTCTTACACTGACATAGAAAATGGCTCAGACAAACTGTAGCTAGTTATTGTAGCTTAACTCAATCTATTACTCTTATCTTGTTTAGCCATGTGACTTGGTACCTATTCTCAGATCAGCATTCTGGTCTTCTTTCCTCTGTGTCTGCTGGTGTCTTTATCTGAGTCTGTCCTCCTTACCCTTTATCTATGTTCCAATTTCCAGCTTACTTCTAAGATGTCTTTCATAAGCCAATGATAATTCACAGCATATAAAAGACTTCCCATATCACTTCCCCTTTTCTGTCTAATCAAAAAGGAAGGCTTTTATTTTAACATAGCAAAATTACATATAACAAAACAGCTATCAAGCAAGAATCACAGTTACAGTATCTAGTCTATTTGTATTTAGCAAAATTATAGGAAATATTTCATCATCTACCTTATCCCTATGAGTCCAAAGTTTCACATCTAATTTACTTTTTATTATAACTAAACAAAACTATACTTTATAACTAATCTTCAACTCTGTCAAAGACCACAGAAGGGTATAATATTACCTAAGTAAATAGGACTTGCATTGCAAGCAACTTCCAAATTCTGGAAATGATAGAGACATCTGGCTACCTGAACCATCACCAAAAGTTTCTCTGTAATGTTGGAGCATGCATTTTCAGCCTACATGCCTAGAGTCTCTGGCAGACTTTTCAGTGAAGCAGGAAATTTGAAGGATTAATTTATTTTGGCATAGTTCATCAGTTGCTTTCCCTTGTGTCCTGCAGAATGTCTGATAGTCTTTGTGAAGCAGAAAACTGAAGGATTATCTCAGCTTGTTCTGCCGAAGTTCAGAGGTCACTTTCCTATGGATCCTGCATGTCCAGTTTGTACACAACACTGTCAGGCAATTGAGACAAGAACAGTTTCCAGTGGCTAACCTTTGCCATATAGAAAGTAAACTCCACATTCTCTTGAAGGAGATTGGTGCTGCTAGGATCAGAAAAGTCTAAGTTCTTAAAATATTTTAAATGCTGTATTCTGTAAGTCTTTGTAGTGTTTGAAGGTTACCTATCAAGTTGAAATATATCTTTGTATACTTAAAAAAATCTAACTAGCATGACTAAGTTTGGTTATTATAGATGACTATTAATCTTTACTTTGTCATTATACATTACAATTTTAAATAAGTTACATAAACATATCTTAAACAAGAGTAGAAATATACCAATGGTATAACAAATTTAATCTTAAAATTGTATTAATAAGACAAAATTCATACCAATGAAAAATATTTTGAGATTAACAATTGTTTTTTAGATTAAAGTAGATTCAATAATCTACCTTTGCAAAAAATCATTTCTATATTATATCCCCCCATTTTCCCAAAGAGATGTACTATGTTCATTAACCATTTATAATGAAAACAAACATTTAAAAGCAATATTTGGAATTTGGGCATGGCTTTCCTTTACTTCTTCCTGCTGATTAGGGTGCTAGCAATCTTATGGGTGTCCTGAGGCTGGATCATGTTAGTTGGCAATCTTGAAGCTGATGTGACCATCTTTTCCCATCAGTGATTTCTCAAGGGGTCTTCCTTGATTAAACCGTATTTTCTTTTACCAGGAATAAATCTACAGCCTCTCATTTTCTGTGGAAAAAAAGTTTCTCCCAAGTAGCATATCTTTCGATTTTAATTTTAAAGTCAACTCATTTATAAAAACATGTACTTTGAATTAATCCCGAGGCATTTACAATAAATTGTGTTTTAGCAGTTCTTGCTACTTCCTTTGCAGTAAAAAAAACTTAAACATAAGACAATAACATACAGTATCCAGACACTCTTTGTAATTTCTATCACTATGTGGCTCATTTTTTATACTTTATTTTTTAAGGACTTTATCCTTTTTTATTTTTCTTTTCTCTGTCAAGCCTAAGTATATTTTTTAACACACTGTAAACCATATAAAGGGTTTTTAAAAAATCTATCTTTACTGTATATCTCTTATCTTTTTCTGTTTCTGACCACACCTTTAATCTGCCAATGTGTGGCTCAAATTAAAGGCTTGTCTTTGACAGCTGACTATACACAGCTCCTACTCTAGCTCCATGGAGAGTTTAGCTTTCTAGCAGAGGTACTGGCAGGAACTACAATTATCATTCTGGGGAATTTTGGGATCCACATCAACACCAAGTAGAACACAACCACCCACTCACTGCTCATGAACTCTAAGTATTTGTCAGCAGGGTCTCTTCAAAGATTCACAAGTATTTTGCCTCTAATACTGAGTCTGGAAGCATCTATTAAATGAGCCATGCCTCTGCTTGTTGCCAGCAAACAAAGCCCTTCCAAGAAAATAATGCTAATAAGACTTCTTTGATTCTGTTCCCTTTTTACATGTAAAAGCAGTAAACTTATACAGCTTGTTGCTTACATTGAGAATAAGCATTGAAACTTCAGAAACTGGCCTTGTTTCAGGTTAAGATGCATTCTACAAGCCCTAAATTTTGTAGCTCAAGTTCGAATGCCACACCAGGGCATCACTGTGCCATAGCCTACTTGAGAGACACAACTAGAAAGCTGCTTTTGACTCCATTTCTGTCCTCTAGAACCCCCTTTAAGCTTTCTATGGCTTTGTATGGGTGTATATGCACCACATTGCAGCACCATTTGTAGTATGAAGTTTCTAGCCTAGCCTTTTTGGCCTAGCCCTGAGATCCAAACTCACTACAGCTCCACTGCCACTTAGCCCCAAATAATCATACAAAGGCTTATATTAATTACATGCTGCTTGGCCAATGGCTTACACATATTTCTATCTAGCTCCTGCATCTTAACTAAACCCATTATTATTATCTTGTTTAGCCACTTGGCTTGGTACCTTTCCTCAGAGCAACATTCTGGCCTTCTTTCCTCTGAGTTTGCTGACATCTCTGTCTGACTCTGTCCTCCTCTTTTATCTATTTTCCAATTTTCCACCTATTTCTAAGATGCCTTGCCATGGGCCAAAACAGTTTCTTTATTATCCAATAATAATTCACAGTGTATAGAAAGCCATTCTAAATGACTAACCCAAAGTGATGGTGATGAATGATTATGGGTAGAAATCTCTGAATTGGAGTCAAACATGGTGGCATATGCTTTTAATCTCAGCACTCAGGAAGCAGAAGTAGAAGAATCTCTGTGAATTTAAGGCCAGTCTGGTCTATATATTGAGTTTCAGGATAACCAGGACTGTGTAGAGAGATCCTGTCTCAAAAGAGAGAAAAAAAAAGACAAAAACTGAGAGTCAAAATAAGCATTTCTACATTTAAGTTGTTAACCTTAAATATTTTCATAGCGATTGAAATCTGACTAAACAATGCCATTAGTTAACAATCTGAAATAGAAATCAAACAATAAATTCTATTACAATAGTATCAAAAGATCTAGGAAGAATTTTAGTTCAAGAGATGAATAATGTCAGCAATAAAGGTTATAAAGTATGAATGAAAGAAATTGATGAGGATACTCAGGAAGAAAAATAGAAAATCATACCATAGTCTCAAACAGGAAGAAACAATATAATATCCATAATACCTAGTGTATCTATAAATTCCCCATAATACCTACAAAATACCAGTTATCCAAATCAGAAAAATAATTCTAAAATTTGTATAGAGTTATAACCAACAGCAACAAAAATTATGCACCTACTAGTCAAAGACATGTTGAACAAAAATATATCACAAAGCATCATGTTGGCATTAAAACAGCCACATGGATCAACTGCAAAAATATAGTAGTAAATCTGCATCTTGCATCTCCAATCCAAAAATGTACCAAAAAAGAAAGGGAAGTCCTATCAGTTAGTGTTAGTAAAACTAAATATTTACATGAGTATATGGACAAATAAAAATATTCTCAATTGTGTTGGGGAAATTGCTATTGACATTCGGAAGAATAAAGCATTTCCTGGAGGATGACAAATGTGGTGCTGGATAAATGTCACAGCAGTTAAGAGTACATACTGCTCTTGTGGAGGACCTGAATTTGCTGAATTTGGTCTCAGTACCAACACACACACACACACACACACACACACACACACACACACACACACCCCTGTAGCTTCAGCCGTAGGGAATCTCATATCCTCTTCTTGTTTCTGCATGTAATTGTGCACATGTGCTTCCCTACCTCATACATTACATATTTTAAAATAAAATCTTTTAAAGGAACAGTAAATTTTGGGGAGACAGGCATGTTTAACTTGAGCTAAACATTGTATAATGTACATGTGTATCTTCATATCATACAGGGTTCAATAAATATGTACCACATTATGTGGTTAACTATTCTTAAAAATAAAGTGCTTCTCACTAGGAGCACCACATGCTGCCATACAGGCTATGTCCTGAAAACTTCAGGAGCTACTATGAAAAAACAAAACAAAACAAAAACTCTATTTTTGCCTTCTGGGAATAATCCAGATTCAAGGAGTGCCCAAACATCAGGCATCAAAAATCTACTGAAAGGCAGACTCCCTTAGTTGCTAAGACCAGAGTGAAATGGGTAAAGACCTTCTGTGCATTAAAATTGCCTTTCTTTAAAGGAGTCTGCTCCCTATGCTTGTGCCCTTCTGTATCTTTGAGCTTCTGAGAAAAGTTGTAGGGGGTTTTGTTTTTAACATCAGCCCCTTTTGCCTGAATTCAGGGAAATATACTTTAAACTAAGGCAGGGATTCTTTTATAATAAAATCAGGGCAGCTGAGGACCCCTGGTGGCTATATGTGGTAACAGCGTTCTTTCCAGATGAGCTGTTTTAGAAAGAAACCTGATAGAAACAGGTAGGTTATGTCTCACACCCAAAAAATTGGGTCATATAAATAGGCCCTTCTGTCAGAGTTGTTCCACTAAAATAGGTACTATTATCACATTCATTTTTCATAGAAGAAAGCTTATTTTCAGGGGCTATGATGCCAGATCTTCAGATTTGTGGTCAAATGCTCTTTATGGTATGCAAATATCTGTAATAGAAACCTTAGACTTACTAGGACATTTTCCCAACTCTAAACTTTCCATGGTAAGAAAGGAAAATACTTCTAGAAGGTGGAGCAAGTGTGAAATTGCAGGTTTCTGTGGGCTCTAGGGTGAGAACTATGACCTATAAAAATGGTGACTGCTGACTAAACTAAATGAAGATAAATCCTGGGGAAAATATCAGAGAAAACTTCAGCATCTCTTCCTTTGCAGACAATTAGCCAAAATTTTTATCAACATAGTGCATGCCACAGTTTCACTGTTAGGCAGACTCCTGGCTGGCTTGGTCTCAGGCAACAGAGATAGAGGGGTCATTATGGGGTTAGAGATAAACCTGGTGCTAGGGAAATACCCAGGAATCCACAGACATAACCTCAGCTAAGACTCCAAACAATAGTGGAGAGGGTACCTGAACTGGCCTTCCCTTATAATCAAATGGATGACCACCTTAATTGCCATTATAGAACCTTGATCCAGCAACTGATGGAAACAGATGCAGAGATCCACAGCTAAGCACTGGGCTGAGCTCCCAGTACAGCTGAAGAGAGTGAGGAGAGATTATATGAGCAAAGGGGTCAAGATCATGATGAGAAAACCCACAGAGACAGCTGATTTGGGAGCTCACTGACTCTGGACTGAGACTTTGGGAAACTGCATAGGGCCTCTGGCAGTAAGACCAAGATTTACCCTTAGTGCATAAACCAAATTTTTGAACCCATTCCCTATAGAGGGATCCCTTTCTCAGCCTTGGAACAGGGCATAGGGGCTTGGTCCTGCCTCAATTTGATATCTCATACTTTGTTGATTCTCCATGGGAGACCTTACCCTCTCTGAGGAGTGGATAGTGTGTGAATACATGGAAGCTGGGGGTAAGTTTAAGGAGGAGAGAGGAGGAGAACTGTGGTAGGTATGTAAAATTTTAAAAAGAACTTCTAAGTAAAAAAAATAAAGGAAAAAGAAAACTCTAGGAAGTTGCTTTAAGCTTATACTGCTATCTGGAAAATTTTGAGATTCAGAAGACTGCAGAGCCTGTGAAATAACAAATGACACAGACCAGAGTGGCCATTATGATGTGTGGCTGTTAGAATTTTGTGGGTATTTTGGCATGGTTCTCATATACCCAGTTATCTGGCAAAGGGTTTCTGTGGAAGCACGTGGGAACTTGGGAACAAGGCAGAAGGTAGCAACAGATAGCTGGAGACTCAATGCTGTTTCTATGTAGAAAAGAGCTTTATTGTCAGATGAATGTGATTATGATTAACAGAAAGGTCATGGTAATGATAGCAGTGAAGGCAAGAAGAAAGAGTAAGAGAAGGGAAGAAGAAAGGAGGAAGGTGAGATAAATGGGGAGCTCCCAAGAAAGGACAAAGTGAGAGGGAGTGAGATACATGTGGGAACCTTGCTTTAAATGAGACTTGATGTCAGAGCTCAGAGGGCATGGCTCAGTAGCCAACTCTAAACTTTAACAGTGAACATTGAATGTTTGTATGAACACCTCTCCATTGTAAAGAGGTCCCTCTCTCAAGATAGAACATTGCATTTTAAGATTTTTATCCAAATATAAATCCCTGTGAGCATTAGATGCCAGCCAAGCATAGATAACCCATAAAGTGAATACACATGGTCATGACTGAAGTTGTAAAATTGCAATCATGCAACATGGAAACCACAACAATGTTCATTTTATACATTTTCACATAGGAGCAGAATTAAAATTGGGTGGTAAGCAGAAGGAAGAAATTACATAAAAATTAAGCATTAGCTGGATATAGTGGCACACACCTCTAGTCCAATCACTTAAACAGCTGGGGCAGAATGATCACAAATTTGAGAACAGCCTGGTCTAAATATTGAGTTCCAAGTTAGCTTAAGCTAACTCTTAAGAATGAGATCTTGCCTGAAAACAAACACAGCAATAGATTCATTAGCGTTATGTTTTGTTTTAGAAGGGCACACAAGCCAGTATTTCTGTGAGTTTGAGGTCATTCTGGTCTATATAGGGAGTTCCAGTACAGCCAAACTATATAGTGAGATCCCCATCTAAAAACAACAAAGCAAAACTAAGTTCCACAGGCCATTTCTCTGGCCTTAAGAGCTCAGCTTCTACCATGTGGGCTGTGTGAATCAAACTCTCGTTTTTCAACTTGTGAACCGTCTCTACAGCTCCATAATTTGTTATTGTTGATTCTCCTATTTTCTTCCTTTCTTACACCTCTGCCCACCCTCCTTATTGTTCTACTATCAGCATCCTTTTTCCTTTACTCCAAGTAATTTCTTCTATTTGGAAAGATTCTCATTCTTCTAATCTATGAATGATTCCCTCTCATGTTATTTTTTCTCTCTCTATTATAACTTAATTGTGTTTAGCTTTCTATTAAATGACTCCATTAAACTCAATTGTAGTGACTTCATTATAATAGTAGTTCCAGGAGCTTATCTGATTATTTTTCCAACTGCTATGTTGTCATTTTCTTTCCCCAAAGATACTTCAAAACTAATCTTTTAATTTAGGGGCCATAAAAAAATCATCTTATTATTTTGCTATCCAGACTCTCTGAATTTGTTTTTAGTTCCTTTTGTCTATAGGCAGTGTATCTTTTCCTGTATGCCAAAGATATTTTTGACTATGTGAGTATACTATTTGTGTGTGCAACTGTATGAAAATTTGTACTTGGGTGTACATGTGTGAATTTGCATGGGAAGGCCAGAGGTCCTCCTCAGATGTTGTTCCTTTGGTGCTGTCCACTTTGGTTTTTAAGCATGGTCTGGAAGTTTCTAAGTAAGCTAAGTTGGCTGGCTCAGGAGCTGACCATCTCTGCCTCTCCAGCACTGTGATTAAAGTCGACAAGCCCAGCACATTTTGTATTTTATTTTTTAAAAATCATGTTGGTCAGTTTTGAAGATTGAACTTAGGTTCTCATGCTTATACTACAAGCATTGAAACATACTACAAGCATTGAAACACCACTCTAGTCTCTAGAGCAGCTATAGTTTGCAAGCTTAATTTTTAATTTTATTAATTTTTGAATGTGTACTTATGTATGTATATAATTTGTGTGTAGGATGTGCTTGTGTGTGTGTGTGTGTGTGTGTGTGTGTGTGTGTGTGTGTGTACTCAGTGTGTGTGCTCATACTACAGAGTGGTTATGGTGGCCAGAAGACTACCTTTGGGCCTTGGTTTTCTCATTTTACCATATTGGCTGTGGGGATTAAACTGGGATCACTGGGCCCTCTAGTCAATGTCCTTTATCCATTGTGTTTAAGAAAAAACCACCATCCTACAGGCAGAATACTTCCCTTTGCTTTTGACAAATAACTGGGTATTCTATCATTTAAATTTTACTTTAATCTAAGCTCAAGATTTGAGGTTCTTTGGACTTCCTTGGTGATAGAACAGCTAGCCAAGAAAATCATGCAAGGGCTGGTTCACTATTATCCCAAGGAAGTAGCCACTTAAAGCAGAAACTATCTGCTGAACTTAGTAGATATGATACTCATCTGAGCCTGGACTTCTGTCCTTTTTGTGCATAAGGCCACAGAAGTTACAGCTCAGTTCCTGAACTCATTCTTCTGAAGTCAGCAAATGCCTTAGGGAAATGAAGATCTTTAGGGCTGAGCCTTGCTGGCTCTTTTGTTTAGTTATTTCTGTGTTCTTAATACATTTCTTTTCAATTGCATTCATTGCAACAGTTTATCCAAATTAACTAACCTGAGACTTCTACATAGCATTTGTGTGACACTCTACTAACTTCTGTCCTTTTCTGTAGTCTCCTTTCCAGTTACTTACTTCTCCACAAAGCCTCTAAAGTCTCTTTCTAAGATACACTCTGGTGATAGTGTTTTTAACAAAAGCGCAGAAACATCTCAAAGTTCACTTTTAGCTTTAAAATGGTAATCAAATTCTTAAGGTTTGGTAGTTGGACCACAAACTCCTTTTGCTGCTTTATTAGCTCACAGAATAAGAATTTATAGTATGCTGGTTGTATGCTCTGGCTAGGTCAGATATTGTTTATTGTCTTGCCTCTGAATAATTTTTACTTCTTATATAACATTTCAACTTAGCTAATGCTCCAGCCAAACTCTAGTGCTCACTGTCTGTGGAAGAATTAGGTCAGAACACAGATTGAAGAACTCCTTTATCAGTCCTATCTTTTATAAAATAAATCAATACTCAGATTTCAGTCTACTCAATTAAGATAATCTATTAAATTATCTAGACAAAACTTGAACAAATACAAATCATACTGGCATATTTATTTTTTTTTGCTGTGTTTTGGTCCATTTGCTATATGAGTTTGGAATAAAAATTCTGGAAGTGAATTTATCATTGTTATCTAATTTGGGGAAATTGTCATAGTTATAATACACCTAAGATGAAAAAAAATGTCTTTCAGGTTTGGTTTGTCTAACAAATGTGGGGCTGATGTTCTTGGAATAGCCTGATTCCAAACAAATCTACCCCCACCTGGTGGCAATTTCTTGAAATACTATCCAAAGAATGTCACTGAAAAGTGATGTTATATAAGTAGGCAAACTCAAGCATATTATAAGACTCCAATTTTGTTTTGTGCTGCTGAGAAATCTTGAGCTAACCCTTTCTTCTTCTTTTTCTCAGACTCATTTTTTTTCCCACTTATATAACTCTGGTACTTGGGGAAATGACATAAAACAACCTTTGCATATGTGACAGACAAGGCATCTTCAGTGATGCTTAGGTGATCAGGAACCAGGAACAATAATGGTGTGTTCACCTAATTCATTCTCCTGTGGATGAGGACCTCTAAGGTCAATGGTATATGGCTCTCCTCTTCTTTTTCTTCTCTTTCATTTATATGACGAAGAACCATTTGTTGCAAGAAAAAAAAAAGAGAGGAAGAAGAAAGTATAAAGCTCATCACTGACTTTTTAAAGGCAGGTAGGTAGATTTGCAGCATTTATTTTTAAAAATGTGTTTTAAAAGTGATTTAAAATGGTTATTAAGAGTTAAAATCCTTAGCTGTGTAAAACAGCCACTCCATATGGCTCCTAGCCAATGGGAATTTGCAATTGTGAATAGGGTGGTTAATTTCATCATTGCTGTGACGAAATGCATGATAAGAAGCAGCTTAAAGGAAGAATTTGGCTGGGCTCTTGTTTTGATGTTATGGTCCATCATACTGGAGAAGAAATGGCAGCAGGAATAGTTTGTGGCTGTGGCAGCAGAAGCATGGGGTTGTTCATTGACATCTGGGTGAACTGGTAATCAAAGAAAGGGAGATGCTGGTGTTCCGCTCATTTTCTCCTCTTGAACCCTAGGCCAAGGGATGCTGTCACTCACATTTATGAAGGTCTTTCTCCATCAATTAAGCCTCTCTGGAAATGCATTTACAGACATAGTCAGAGCATGCCTAATTAATGCCCCAGGCATGAATATATGTGTATATATGTGATTTATTTTATTTTTTAAAATTATGTGTGTGGAGGGAGGTAGTATATGCACATAAGTGAAGGTGTCTGGAGAGGTCAGAAGTATAGTATCACCCTGGAGCTTGGGTTTACAGGTGGTTGTAAGCTATCAAACATGGTTACTGGGAATCTATTTCAAGTCCCCTGGAAAACTAGTATGTACTCTTAACCACAGAGCCATGTCTCCATACCTCCTAAGGCATTTTTTAAAGATTTATTTATTTATTATATATACAATATTCTGTCTGCATGTGTGCTTGCACACGATAAGAGGGCACCAGATGTCATTATAGATGGTTTTGAGCCACCATGTGGTTGCTGGGAATTGAACTCAGGAACTCTGGAAGAACAGGCAATGCTCTTATCCTCTTAGTCATCTCTCCAGCCCTGATGGCATTTCTTTTTTCTTCTTTTTTTATTTATAAAATAAAGTCTTTTTTATGCATGTATCTCCTTGCTCTCTGCCCCCCCAGATGGCATTTCTTTTTTTTCACGTTTTTTTATTATGAATAAAGTCATATTTTTTATCCATGTATCCCCTTGTTCAGACTCCCTACCCTCTCCCACCCATGGCATTTCTTAAGCCACTTGAATTGACAATTCAAACTGGTCATCAAAATAGGGCAGTCAAGCCCCTAATTACTTTCCCTGAGCAAAGAAACAGAGACCATGTATTTGTTTGAATGGTTTACTTAACAATGAACTTGAAGTCCACTTGGATTTCAAGCCTTCCTTGTGCATGCCTTAGGAGATCAAACAACAGTGATTGGGTTGTACATCCTAATTTTATAATCATCCATTTTATACAGAAAGGCCTCTTTCTGAATTGCTTTGACACAGTCTTAAAAATAATTATAGGATTAAATGGAGACATTCCTTCATCCTCTGAGATTATCCTGTTCCATGGGGCAGTATTTGTGGTAGTGGAAAGAACCTTCTAGTTTGTAAACTGAAAGCCTTCTGAATACATCATGTGTTGTGCTTCCAAACTGCTTAAATTTCATGAAAGAGAGCTCTCCTGGAAGGAAGTATTATAAACTAAGAAACCTCAATTGTATTGGACTCTTTAGGCTCCTTTAACAGCCAGTTCTCACTGGCCTTTGTGTCTGCCTTAGTGTTTCTGTGTGACTTCTGTCTGGAAGTTTACAATGTATGTTAAGGTTAATGACTTATGATCTCTGCAGAGGAATTGTATTCTGTTCCATTGTAAATAATTGTCCCGCCTACTGGTTTAATAAAAATACTAATTGGCCAAAGGTAGACAGGAAGTGTGGGTGGGGCTACCAGACTAAGAAAATTCTAGGAACATCTCAGAGCAGATCAGAGATGCCACAGGGATGCGACAGAGACACCATGAAGAGACGAGATGGCAGCAGATACAGAGGAAAGCAGCTGAAATGCTGCTCTGAGAAAAGGTATTGAGCCCCATGGCTAAACAAGATAAGAAAGATGGGTTAGTTTAAAGGTAAAGAGTTAGCAAGCTATATGCCTGGGCCCTAGGTCAATCAATGTAAAATTAATATAAGCATCTATGTGTTTATTTGGTGTTAAGTGGCAGTGGAGCTGAACCTTAAGGCTAGGCTGGGAAGTCCGGCCCAGAAACCTAATAAAACTGATCTCTGTTTAAATCTTTAAAAAATTATTTTTGAGGCAGTTATGTAGGCATCCAATAGCATATGCATCCATTTCCCCTAAAAGTACTTCCAAATAGCCCCCAAAGTTTCTTTCATTTTCTAATAATGCAGAGTTTAGCTATAGTGCTGTCCATGTATGCATGGGTGTAGGGTCATCCACTGAAGCACACAAAACCCACCAGTAGCCACATCTTATACAAAGAATGATTCTTTCCCCAGCAACTGGGAAGAAGAGGCTTCCTGAATCTTGTGGAGAGTGTCTCTACCTTTTTATAGATTGTCTCCCTGATGATCCCATCTACCTCCTTCTTGGGACTATAGAAGATTTGTGAAATCCATTTTTTAGAGAGAACTATGTTTTTCTAGAGCTCATGTTAACATTAGTTTGTGTTCCTAGAGTATATGGTCTTTTGTGTTGGTTCATAATAGTGTCTTGTTTCAGAATTTTTTTGCACTAACACATCAAAATGCCAGGTCTTTCCACATGATGGGGCTAGAATAGCAGAACACTGGAATTGCCTGCTTTCCTAGGTACTATCTTTCTTCAAGAACATATTAACCCCTGCCTTCCCCACTGTTGGTAAAGAACGTTCACTTCAATTTTGCATCTCTTGGGTAAGAGATTTCATCTTGGGGGTGGCCCTAATCACTGAAGCTACTCTGCTAGTTCTCTGAGTATTGTCTTAGGGATCTAAACTTGGGGAAAAAAACCACTGTGAAAAATTTAAATTTTAAGGCACCTAATAGAGAACTCTTTCTGACTTAAATCCTTGCCATAAAACTAAAAGAAAAGGTAAGCTTCCTCTAATCTTTCTCCAAACCCCTGCAGTGGCAGGATGCTTAAATTTTCTGGAGCCTCATGGATCTGGGACTTACTAAAAGAGACATGCCTCATGACCCCACAAAGTACACAGTATTTCAGACTGTCAATAGAGACATGATCTTGAAATAACTGCATTTTTTTAAAATAAAAAAGAACAAATTGCAAAACCATTTACTATTCTAACTGAAAAGCATTTTACAGTTTTTCAGGAAAATAAGAGAGGGTACCCTTAGTTGCTTATCTCCAACCCAGCCTTCCAGTGGGCAAGGGACTGGGGCTTTGAGGGAAAAAAAATACAGCTATCTAAAGGAGAGGGGAGCAAAGGAGTATGCAAGCTAGGTAATACTAAGTGCCATCCTCCATTTCGTATGGTTTCAGGGAATATAGCAAATGAGTTAGTCTGTCTAGGTAAAGGTCGGGTAGAGGTAGACACTGGCCCTTTTCATTCATTGTGCTGCTTGAAGGGGAGCGGGGGAAGGGGCAGAAACCAGGTGCACTTTCACCAGAGTTGACCTATCCTGGGCTAATTGAGGATTGCAGCTCCTTACTGAGCATTTATTGCTGCCCCCAGGCTCTTTGAGACACCTGGACTTTCTGACTTATTCTCTCAGTGTTCTTTGCTTAAGGCAACTTTGGCAGAATGACTAGTATTCCTCACCTAGCTCCCTTGCACTTGGTGCTAGCTACATAGTTCCTTCCATTTTGTGTCCAGTCCTAGGTTATGAACTCACAAGTCCCCTTAGAGTTCTGAGGCCATAGACATCTGAGGCATGCTTAGGGTAGATGTGCTCAACTTCTTAGATCTGACTCAGTGTCGACAGCAATCCTACTCCCAACCTCAAAATTCTTTGTCCTTGTGATGGCTGTTCTTGGTTGTCAACACCAATACATCTGTAATTAACTAAAACTCAAATGTCTAAGAAATCCTATTAAGTAATTTTCCTTAAGTAAATCAGAAGTGGGAAGACCCACTGTAATGTGGATCTTTGAGGTGGGATGATCCACATTTAATCTGGACCACACCTTCCTCTGGCAGCCTATATAAAGGAAGGAAGCAGCGGTCACTGTGCCTGCTTGCCTTCACTCATTGGCAAGTCCATTCCTTCACTGCCATTAGAGTCTATTGCTTTTGAATTCCAGTGTAAACTGAAGACCAGCTGAGATGTCCAAGCTTTCAGACTGAACAGCTTTTTCCGTTTAGAGTTATGTTGTCTACAGAACCCTTGTAAATACAGGCCTCCACTTCTCTATGGAAGATCAACCTTTTCCAGACCTCTTCTATTAGTAGGCACCAGTCAGGCTGCCTTGTGTAGAGAAGACTAGCAAGAACTTAAGAGGAATTGTCTGAGGATTATACCTGTCCTGTTTGTCAGGCCCTAGAGGGGCTTAGAGTGGGTATGTTAGTGCCTATTTCACACAGTCCTGTGCTTCAGCAGAATTAATAACGCACTAGGCACTGGTATGTTTTTGTACCAGGGTCTAAAGGTCCATCCCTTGGGACCAACGTTCTAGACAGATTTGTTATTTTGACCTCTGAATGTACCTGAAGGAGGTTTGACAGGAGGTTTAGGGTTAACATGTGCTATGTGGGCATCTGGGATGTGAAAATGTCAAATTCCATAAGCATAAAGTACTCTTCCAGCTCTGCTCCTGGATAAGCTCCCCTGGTCAAGGAATCTTCTGTGTCAAATGGACCTGCTGTGTTTTCTTCTTTTATCTTTTATTTGTTTCAGTGCTTTGACAGCCCACAAAATTATTCAAGCAAACCAACCAAATCCTCCTTCAGAAAGAGGACAGTAGCACATCTCTTTGATATTTAATGGCCTGCTTCCCACAGCCCATGGTTTACAGCACTTCAAAACATGCAGACTTTTCTTCCTTTGTTATGGCTGCTAACTTGTTATGGACCTTGACTCTTCATTGTGTGTTTGGCCACCCAATTTAGCTGTAACCCTAAAACAAGAGTTATAATGTCTCAGTTACCAGTTGGGAGAATAAGAAATTAGTAATTCAACTGTCATCATTATGTAGTGGTTTGAATAGGAATAGCCCCCTTGAGGTCCTAGATTTAAATGCTTGGCATTAGAGAGTGGCAACATTTGACAGAGATTAAGAAGTGTGGCCTTGTTGGAGGAAGTGTGTTACTGGTGGTGGGCTTTGGGTTTTCAAATGCTCAAGCCAGGCCCAGTGTCTCTCTTCTTGCTGCCTGCCAATCTAGATGTAGAACTCTCAGCAATTCCAGCACCATGTGTGCCTACATGCTGCCATGCTTCCCATCATACTGATAAATGTAAGCAAGTTCCAATTAAATGCTTTCCTTTATAACAAGTGCTGTGGTCATGGTGTCTCTATACAGCAATAAAATATTGGCCAAGACAATATATGTTGGCCAAATCATGAAGTCTGGTCAGCTTTATGTAGCTGCTCCATTGCTACCTAAATGGTTCCATGATAATAAAGAAGGTTACCTGAAATTAAATTATCAACTGTTGGTGGGTCCATATTTTGACCATATTGTTAAGTTATATGTTATATAATATAGCAATATATAGTATGTTATATATTAACAATATTGAAATGAATTAATTACCCTAGTGTGACATGTCATCAAGTTTGGCATGAATTTGATAGTCTCTGGGGTTCTTACCTATGAAGGTACAGACACCACATCCCTTTTTTACTGTTTCTTTTTAAAATAATATTTATTGTTTATGAACTTAATTTCAGTTTAAATGTATGATTTTTTTGCTTGCATGTATGGATGGACATGATGTGCATGCCTAGTGTCCACAGATGACAGAAGAAGGCATGAGTCTCCTGGAATTACAGATATTGTAAGCTGCCATGTAGGTGCTAAGAGACAAACCCAGGTCCTTTGCAAGAGCAGCAAGTGCTCTTAATCTCTCTGAGCCATTTCTTCAGCGCCATTCTTTTCTTTTACAAAAGTATTTATTTTTAGTTATGTATATATGTGTGTCTGTGTGTGAGGATATGTGTGTGCCTGCAAGTAATTACAAAGGTCAAATGAGGTTGTTGGAACCCATGGAACTGGAATTACAGACAGTTGTAACCTACTCAGCATGGGCTGCTGAAAGACCAGTACACATTCATAACTGATGAGACATCTCTGTAGCCCTCAGACAATATATTCCTTTTCCTGGCATTACATAAATCTAGATTACTGTGGTTTGAACTAGTGACTGTCAGTAAGTATACAGTGTGCCTAGAGTTATGACCAATGTCCACTGCTTGAAGCAGATACACAGATATTATTTGTGACTGAAATGGCCTTTTGTTAGGTTTCTGTAAAGGAAGAAGGTACTGCCTCAGAGAGAATTAGCCATGGAATTACAGATTTTTAAATAGTTATTCAGATTAAAGTAGTGATGCTCCCCATCTCCTGTGCTTATGCTTTATTGTCCACCGTTATGCACACTCTCCTGGCACCAAGGCTTAGAAGTCCACATCTAAGAGAACAACACATTTGTAATAAACTTATCTTCCAATACAAGCCACCTCTGTTCAGTGCACTTTAGCTGTGTTAGTTTTTGTGATTTGCTAGCAAGTGAAATGATTAATCTTGACACAAGAGATTAATGAGCCCCATCTAATCCATAGATAAATGACCTGTCTGCACATAAACCCTGACCTTTGAGAGGTTAATTGGCACTCCATGAAGATGAATATATGTACATGCATGTGTAGATAGATAGATATAGATACAGATATATATGATATGTAATATTACCAAAGTTGGATATTATATAACCAATGCTTTTTCTGTACTACTCAGAAAGTCTATACCATGTGTGGCTGGCTGCAGATGAAATCCCAAAGTCACAAATCTATTAATGACTAGAAATACCAAAATATTATAAATATCATAAAGAAATTTTTACAGAATTTTTCATAGCATGCCCTCAGAAGGGGGAGGTATCAGTTAACTGACCTCTGAGTTGTAGACACAGAAAAGTTTCACTGTGCTCCACTGCCTAGCTCCTGTTACAACAATCCTAATTATCATATATACAGGGGAAATAATCCATGAACTCTTTGTGGCTCATCAATGTTATAATTCACATCCAGATTAAACCCAGAGTCCTTGAACCCTTCGAAGTGTAGAGAAGGCTTCTAATCCTGAAGATACTGATGTGAGGCTCTGTAGATCAGGAAATATATAAATATGGGTGGAGAAAAAAGCTGTATACCCTCTGAAAGATATCAAATAACTAACAACCAAGAAGAAATGGAAGAAAGCAACAAATTAGAATCTATGAGCAAACAAACAAAACTTGCAATAAAAACAAAAGTTAAAAATTTTACTTATATTGAATAGATATGGGAAGAGTGGACTGCCTTATCTTGTTCCTGATTTTAGTGGGATTGCTGAGTTTCTCTCCACTTAGTTTGATGTTCACTGTTGGCTTGCTGTATATTGCTTTTATTATGTTTATCATGAAAAGTGTTGAATTTTGTCAAAGGCTTTTTCTGCACCTAATGAGATGATAATGTGGTTTTTTTTCTTTCAGGTTGTTTATATGGTGAATGTTATTGACAGATTTTCATATGTTAGACCATCCCATATATATATATATATTCTTGGATTTGGTTTGTCAGTATTTTATTGAGTATATTTGAATCAATGTTCATGACAGAGATTGGTCTATAATTCTTTTTCTTTGTTGCATTTTTGTGTAGTTTGTGTGTCAGGGTGACTGTAGCCTGATAAAAAGAGTTTGGTAGTATTCCTTTTGTTTCTATTGTATGGAACAGTTTGAGGAATATTGGTATTAGTTCTTCTTTGAATGTCTGTTAGAATTCCTCACTGAAACCATCTGGCCCTGGGCTTTTTTTTTTTTTTTTGGTTGAGAGACTTTATGCTAACTGCTTCTATCTCCTTGGGGGTTATAGGTCAATATAGAACTTGAAGTTCTAGCAAGAGCACAAAACAATAAAAAAGAGATCAAGGAGATACAAATTGGAAAGGAGGGAATCAAATTTTCACTATTTGCCGATGATATGATAGTATACATAAATGATCCCCCCAAATTCTGAACTCCTACAGCTGATAAACACCTCTAGCAATGTAACAGGATACAAGATTAACTCAAAAACATCAATAGCCTGCCTATACACAAATGATAAAGGAGCTGACGAAGAACTTAGGGAAACATTACCCTTTACAGTAGCTGCAAATAAAATAAAATATCTTGGGGTAACTTTAACCAAAGAAATGAAAGACTCGTATGGCAAGAACTTTAAGTCGTTAAAGAAATTGAAGAAGATATCAAAAAATGGAAATATCTCCCATACTCTTGGATAGGTAGTAAAAATGACAATCTCACCAAAAGCCATCTTGTGATTTTCAATGCAATCTACATCAAAATCCCAACACAATTCTTCACAGACATCAAAAGAACAATACTCGCCTTTTTGAGGATTGATCACCAGAACCATCCTATTTAATAAAAGAACTTCTGGCGGCATCACCATCCCTGACTCCAAGCTCTAATATAAAGGTACAGCAATAAAAACAGCTTGTTATTGGCATAAAAACATACATGTGGATCAATGAAAATGAATTGAAAACCCTGACATTAATTCACTCATCTATAAACACAAAGAAGCAAAAAATTTACAATGAAAAAAGAAAGCATCCTCAACAAGTAGTGCTGGCATACCTTAATAGTGGCATGTAGAAAAATACAAATATATCCAATGTCTATAACCTTGCACAATATTAAAGTCCAAGTGGGTCAAAGTCCTCAACTTAAACTCAGTTACACTGAACCTAATAGAAAAGAAAGTAGAAAATAGCTTTGGACACATTGGCAGGACGCACTGGCACAGGAGATCACTTCCTAATTATAACACCAGTAGCACAGACACTGAGAGCGAGCATCAATTAATAAATGGGACTTCCTGAAACTGAGAAGCTTCCGTAAAGCCAAGAACATGATCAATAAGACAAAATGACAGCCTACAGAATGGGAAAAGATCTTCACCAATCTTACATCTGATTGAGAGCTGATCTCTAAAATATATAGAGAACTCAAGAAACTAGAGCCCAAAACCCTTAATAACCCAATTGAAAAAAATGGTTCAGAACTAAAAAGAGCATTCTCAGCAGAAGAATTTAAAATGGCTGAAAGGCACATGAAAAGTGCTCAATATCTTTAGCCATCAGAGAAATGCAGATCAAAACAACTTTGAGATACCACCTTACACCTGTCAGAATGGCTAAGATTAAAGACACAGATGACAACCTACACTGGAGAGGATGGGGGTGTAACACCCCACCATTGTTGGTGGGAGTGTAAGCTTGTTCAGCCACTCTGGAATGCAGTATGGAAAACTGGGAATCAATCTCCCCAAGGCTCCAGTAATACCACTATTGGGCATATACCCTAAAGATGCACATTTACACCCCAAAAGCATTAGCTCAACTATGTTCATAGCAGCATTATTCATAATAGCCAGAACCTGGAAACAACCTAAATGCCCCTCAAATGAAGAATGGATGAGAAAAATGTGTTATATTTATACAATAGAGTATTATACAGCAGTTAAAAAATGACATCCTGATATTTGTAGGCAAATGGATGAATCTAGAAAAAAAATCATCCTGAATGAGGTAACACAGACCCAGAAAAACAAATGTGGTATGTACTTACTCATAAGTGGATTTTAGAAGCAAAGCAAGGATAACCAGGCTACAGTCCACAACTCCTGAGCAGCTAGGTAACAAGGAGGAACCTAAGAGAGACATCCATGGATCCCCCTGGGAAGGAGAAATAGAGAAAGTCTCCTGAGTAAATTGGAACCATAGGGTGTAGAGGATAAGGTGAAGTGGGAAGAGAACATGAGGGAATGGGGTGGTAGAGTTGATGGAGGGACAGAGAGGACAATGAAAGAGATACCCTCATAGAGGGAGCCATTGTGAGGTTAGAGAGAAACCTGGTGCTAGGGAAATACCCAAGAACCCACAAAGATGACTTCAGCTAAGACTCCAAGCAATAGTGGAGAGGTGCCTAAACTGACCTTCCCCTATAATTAAATATATAGTGACCTAATTGTCATTATAGAATTTTTATCCAGCCACTGATGGAAGCAGATGCAGAGATCTACAGTTAAGGCTGGGTCTAGCTCCCAGACCAGGCAAAGAGAGGGAGGAGAGATTATAGGAGCAAAGGGGTCAAGATCATGATGAGAAAACTCACAGAGACAGCTCACCTGAGCTAGTGGGAGCTCACTGACTCTGGACTGATAGCTGGGGAACCTCCATGGGACTGAACTAGGTCCTCTGAGTGTGGATAACAAGTGGATGGTGTGGGTATTGTTATGGGGCCTCTGGTAGTGGGACCTGAGTTTATTCCCATTGTATGAACTGGCTTCTTAGGAGCCCGTTCCCTACAGAGGAAAACCTTGCTCAGGCTTGATACCAGGGAGAAGGGCGTGGTCCTTCCTCAGCTGGATATGCCAGACTGCACTGATTTATCCTGGAAGTACTTATCCTCTCTGAAGAATAGATGGGGTAATGACATGGGGGGGGGATATGGGGGATGACTGGGAAAATGGGAGGGAGGAGGACAGTGTTAAATAAACATTTTAAATTTTTAAAAAATATATAAAAAAAATTTACCTAACTGGAAATCCAAAACATGCTCAAATACAACAAAAGGTAGATTTTTTTTGTGCAACAATATAAAAGCACATTACCTTTTGTTCTTCTACAGCATGACTTCTTCATTAACTAACATCTGCTAAGATACATCAACTGGCGAGTCTTCAGGCCTTAATTAACATTGAATCTAAATTAACTATTGTATCCAGGGATCACTCTAAATTTAAAGATGATTCTTCTCTATAATCTTATGCAAGATACTAAACATAAATTACAGGGAGAATAGGTGTACTTTACTTTAACCACAAGAACTACTGTTTAAAATCCTTGCGGCCATAACACATATTATCCTAAAATATCCCATGGTGCATAGATACTTGTTCTCAATCAATAATAAACTAAAATTAAGTTTTGACAAATTGCTTGCCAAAATGAGGCCCCATGAACTCTCAATTAAAACAGTTAATATGGCTAAAAGTAAATTAAAACTAACAACTTCAAGGAGTGAAACCTGTTATATAGACCCAATGAGAGTGAAGAAGTGATTATCACCACAGAGTCTGTTTAATAATGTGGCTTACTCTGTTCTTATTCCCAAAATAAATGGTGTCTTGTGGCTTATTATTGCAACCTTAAGTCTTATGGTCGCATCCCTCAAAACCTTTCAGTCCAATATTATATAGATTATAATTCAACACTAACAAGAAATTTTTCTCATTATATATTTGGCTAGTGTTTTCTATCATCTTCTTATACCAACAGTCCTGCAGCTATAGCTTGTATTAATCTCTGAAGAGAAATGATAAACCTATATCAAGGCAACCCATAGGTTATCTCAGTGGTCTTTCCATGACACACAGTCTTTGCTAGCATTGTCATATCTATATACAGACTCCTCTCCAGCCTGGTATGATATGACATAAATGACATCTTTCTCTAAAGAGTTTTGTCTGACATATGTATTAAGAATTTTTAGAGAGAAAATATTTATCATTGCCCTGAACAAAATAGAGGACCTTTCTACCCCTGTTGATATTCTGCCCTTAGAGCAATTTGGGCATTCTTCACCATGGCCTCTGGGGTTTCTGGACCACCCAAGATAGCTTTAAGTTGACTGTGGGCCTCCAATATAGGAAATTATTCTTCTCTGCCTATGTTGTATAGCGTTAGAAAACAATGGCAGTCTATATGTGAATGTGCCACATAACAGATACCTGTAGTTGTGTAGTAGCATAGTTGTGATATTTTTGTTTTCCAAAGAGTTCATGTGTGTCATGAATCAATGAACTTTAAACTATGTACCCAATTTGTATTAAGGCTTTGTCACAACATTTTAATCAGCCATCAACAGGAAACTTTATTGTATGTTTCTGTATAAAGATACTCTATAAAAGGTGTTTTATTGGCACTGGAGAGATGAATCAATAGTTAAAAGCACTTGCTGTTCTTCCAGAGGACCTGAGTTCATATCCCAACCCCTACATAGAGTAGCACATAATTGCCTGTAATTCCAACTCCAGAGGATTTGATAATATTTTCTAGCCTCTGCAGACAGCTTTACACATGTGGCAGACACTCACACTAACATGCGTCAATTCAAATAAGTATTTTAAAAAATGTGTTATTAATTTACTCATAGGTGGTTGGCACACACTGTTGCTTTCTTTTCATTGAACTTATGGGTAACAGCATTATAACTCATGCCTGAGACATTGTTTTCAGAATAATGGTGAATAACACACTTCTCTAGTGATTCACAACACTAGACAACATATTATCACGGTTCATATGGAGCATTCCAAAGAGTAAAATAAAATCACTTTTAAAAAACATGGAAATTTGGCTAGAGTCCAAAATAAACATGTGTCTCCTGTTGTTGGTTTTTTCTTTCCTCTTTTGACACTTTGCTGGAGTATACCACTCAGCGCCCAAATAAATTACATATGGAGGCTTATTCTTACTTATAAATGCCTGACCTTAGCCTGGCTTGTCAATAGCCAGCTCTTCTTTTTTATTATGAATAAAGTCATATTTTTATCCATGTATATCCTTGTTCAAGCTCCCTTCACCCTCCCACCCCTTCCAGTCACTCTCTCTTATTAACCATTTACATTTGCCTCTGAGCTTTTATCTTTTTTTTTACTTCCGTAAACCTCATTCTTAACTTGTGGCTGGCTGGGTGGCTGTGTGACTGGCCCCTAGCAACCTCCCTCTTCTCCTTTCAATACTAGACCTCCTCCAAGATTTCTCCTTCTGTTTATTTTCTCTACCTGTCTGCCATGCCCCTAACCTTCTCCTGCCTTGCTATTGGCTATTCGGCTTTTTATTAGACTGCTAGGTGTTTTAGACAGTAAAGTGATACAGCTTCAGAGAGATAAATGAATGCAACATAAAAGAATGCAACACATTTTTGCATCATTAAACAAATGTTCAGCGACAAAACACATGTCACACATCTCAAAATAATATTCTACAACATCCTCCTGTCTGCTTAGGACCTTGTATTTTTCTAATCATCTCCCACCCATTTCACTTTGGGAGTCCTGCCTTAGTGTTGTAGAGATATGGTTTTTAGTGAAGAAAGGAACATCCAGTTATGCCATCCAAGCCCTTTGCCTCTTCCTTAACTAAACAATCTTCCTTATTAAGTAGATCAGGTATAGTTTCTGCTTATCCTCAACAAAATTCTAGCCTATAGAAGCATGTAAATAATCTATATTTACATATAGTCCCATGGTCCCACTGCTCCAATATTGCTTAGCTCAGTCTCCACTCCTGGCAGATGCAGTTTTCTCCCCCCTCCATCAAGAGTGAGTCAGGTGTTTCTCTAGGGGGAGTGGGATCCAAGGTGTCAGTCCAGGGTGTTTCTGATCCCAAGCTGTTCAGTGGACATTTTTTCTCCAGAAAGTATAGTACTCAGTTTTCTTGATATTAAAAAGCTTGCCACTTCCCTACAGACTTTGATTGTCCATGATGTTCCTGAGTACAACATCATCTGGTTCTATATGATACTTTCCAGGGACAAAGGTGTTGTTTCATTTGCCACTTATTGGAAGTTAAGTGCGAGTAATAGGAAGTGATTAGAGCAGTGTAGTTTAGTGGGAAAGGCACAAAACACAGAGTGGAGACACATAATTGAGGTTGAACTTTAGCCCTGAACATGGGAGGTACCAGTTCCTTGGCTGGGCTCTTGAGTTAAGTGAGAAGAAAAGGGGGTGGAGCCTAGACTTATTTCATTGCTCTCTTTTCTTGACTGTGGCTATAATGGGACCAATTGCTTCAAATTCCTACCACCTCATCTTACCCATAATGGTGGACTGAACCATGAAATTGTGAGCCAGATATTTGTGTACTCACTTTGGAATATTTGTATGTGGTGTGTGTGTGGTGTTTGTGTATAGGCCTGTTTCCACCCACGTGTTGAGGCCAGAGGAGAATGTTAGGTGTCCTGCTTAATTATTATCATTCCTATATACTTGAGACATGGTTTCTCACTGAATTTGGGAAAGCTAACTAGCCAGCATGCTCCCAGATCCAATTGTCTCCAAGGTCCCAATATATAACCATGCCTGGATTTTACATGCATGATGGGGATTCAAACTCAGGTCTTCACACTTGTCAATGCCTATCATGCTTTGGTTTTCTTCTTCTTCTTCTTCTTCTTCTTCTTCTTATTATTATTATTATTATTATTATTGACAAAGAAGTCACACTTTCTAACCTTGTATATCCTTATTCAAGGTCCCTACCCCCTCCCAACACATCAGGTCATTCTTTCTTCTCCACAACTCCCCATCCCATCCCTGGGCAGGCTGTAGGCAGTCCCATGGTCCCACTGCCCCAATATTGCTTAGCTCAGTCTCCACTCCTGGCAGATGCAGTTTTCTCCCCCCTCCCTCAAGAGTGAGTCAGGTGTTCCTCTAGGGGAAGTGGGATCCAAGGTGTCAGTCCAGGGTGTTTCTGATCCCAAGCTGTTCAGTGGTTATGGTTTGCAGCTTGGGCATGCTTGGCTTTTTTCTTGTTAGTTTGTTTAGAGACCACTAATGAGTGAGTACATCCACTGCTTATCTTTCTGAGTTTGTGATACCTCACTCAGTAGGATATTCTCCAAATCCATCCATTTGCCTGCAAATTTTAGGATATCATTTTTTCTTACTGCTGAGTAGTACTCCATTGTGTAGATGTACCACAGTTTGTTAATCCATTCTTCAGTTGAGGAGGGGCATCTAGGTTGTTTCCAGGTTCTTGCTATTACAAATAACGCTGCTATCAACATAGTTGAGCTAATACCTTTGGAGTGTGACTGTGCATCTTTAGGGTATACACCCAGAAGTGGTATTGCTGGGTCCTTGGGGAGATTGATTCTCAGTTTTCTGAGAAACTGCCATACTGCATTCCAAAGTGGCTGAACAAGCTTACACTCCCACCAACAATGGAGGAATGTTCCCCTTGCTCAGCATCCTCTCCAACATAGGCTGTCCTCTGTGAATAAACGCTATTACCCATTGAGCCATCTTCCGAGATTCCTCACTTTGAAATAATTAAAAATAAAACTTATGTTAAAGATAATGAAGGCCATGTTTTTATAAGGTAAACCAAAAACGAACATAAATGAAGGGAAAAAATGTGTAGTTGGACAAGGTTCCAGCAGATTTTTATGCAGTATTTGTACTCCTGCAGGAGACTGCTAGTGAACACATGCATACACACATTTTCTTACAGAGAGCTTGGTCATCATGTGAAAGAATTTGTGCCTCCTAGGAATCCTTGGAGCCTATTCTCATTCACAAGCTGCTTTTTGGAAGAAAATGGCACTCATAATAAACTTGGATGTTTTGAGTGAATAAGTCAGAGAACTCTAAAAAAGCCAACCCCCTGCCCCCACACTATCACTGAGTACTTAACATATGACATCACCTACAATATCTCCAGGCCAGAAATACATGATTACAAAAAATGCCAATTCACTGAAAACATGTCTTTGGGAAGATAGCCCTAAACCTTGGGATTCTGAAATCGCTTTACTGAGTAAACATCATAAATTTCTGCTATGTGAGTAAGACAGTCTCTCTGTATCTTCTGCCACATGTCCAGCCCTGGGAACCAATGTACAAGAGCAAGGCTTAGATAGAAATGATAACAATATGTATAGTCCAGACAAGGCGACAGAAATGTGACTTTGAACAGAGACCATAAACTGGAAAGCTCAGCTCAGAAGGGAATTTTGAGTAGGAGACTGCTTTTTAAAAATGAACCCAGTGGCTCTAGAAGGAAGATCCCACCAATTTGGAGAGTTTGTTCATTTTTACTTCATGTTGGATTCTTTAAGGAGTTAAAACAATGTGTTTCTTGGAGGCTCCCACCTGGCTGCTTCCTCCCTTTCTATGTCTTAGAATGTGTGTACTCCAGTGCCTCATCCTATCTGGTAGTAGGCACCAAACCATTGTTTATCATCCTCTGGAAAAAGGCATTTATAGGAACAATAGTCCTGCCTGATTGCTGTGCTTCTAGCTGCTTCTCCAACGAAAAGAAGGGTAAAAAAGAGCAGAAAGGCCCATGACTAACTGGGATTGTCTACAGTATCTGCGGAAGGAGGGGGCCTTGGGAAGTTGATGTCTGAGGTGTTGTCTACCATTTACTGAGAAGTAATGTGACATTTTCTGATGACTAGTGACCTCGCTATTGAAGTAAAAACAATAGGCTGCCAATGAAACTGTGGCTCAAGAGGTTTAGACAGGTGCTGACAGCATATGGTTTCTATCTTAGAGCAGATTGTTAATTTTCTATTAGCCAGACCTAGACTTTTGAGGCCTTTGAATTGAGGTGAGACACAGTAAAACCATTTTTTCAATAATTTGACCCATGGCACTCCCCAGGCACTTCTGTCACTCCAGAGTCTATCTCCTGCACCTGCACAGATTTGAAGTAGAACACACCATGACTTCCAATCTCTTGGTCTTTTTCTCCACCTCTAGAATTTCTCCCCTACCTTTACTTTTATATGTAAAAGGTCTTTAGTACATTCTTTACACCTTTGAAGGCACCAAGCCTAATGCTTCTGTGTAAAAGTAGTATAACCACAGACCTAGGTATGTAGGCTATTATTCTTAGGCTAGAATTCTCTGCTTCACTTGTCATGTGCTTTAGGGAAGGCACTTGGGCATACATTCATTGTACCCTGAACACCCATCCAGTTTACTTTGTTAAAAAGTGAAGATAAGGTTGTGTTGGCTAGTTTGTATGTCAACCTGACACAAGCTAGAGCCATTTCGGAAGAGAGAACCTCAATTGAGAAGATTCTTCTGCTAGACTGGAAAAGTCTGTGGCACATTTTCTTGATTGCAGTAGGAGGGCCCAACTCACTGTGGTTTGTCAGTCCTGGATACTATAAGAAAGCAGGCTGAGCAAGCCATGAGGAACAAGCCAGTAAGCAGTACTCCTCCATGGTCTCTGCATCAGCTTCTGCCTCCAGGTTCCTGTCCTGACTTCACTCAGCAATGGACTAGGAAATGGAACTGTAAGTTGAAATAAATCTTTTTCTCCCTGGGCAATAGAAACTGTAACTAAGACAGAAATTGGTACCAGGTCCAATGGTATTGTGATGGACATGACCACACATTTAAAGAGGTTTGTATTTGTTGAACTTTGGCCTAGATAGAAAACCTCTGAGTGCTCAGAGCTCAATGAGCTATTGTTTTGTAGGAACTTTGAAGATAATGTGGAGATCAACATAGCTGATTGAGGCAAGGTTTGTGAAGTTTCAGAGGAAAGTTTCAGAGTTCCTTAAAGACTATCAGGGACGTCTAATATTTTGAGCTTTAAGAATCTGTGTTCCAGCTCAAACAGAGCTTAAGAATTGGCTGTAGTTAACAAGAGACCAGGTCCACTAAAGTGAAACCTTGGCATTACTGGGGTGATTGATGCTAGTTAGCTGAAGCTGAAATATTAGCAGCGGGTCATTAGGAAGAATCTAACATCATTAAGTTGAAATCTTCCGTGAGTATTTCCTTAGGGTTACCACAAAGAAACTGTAGTCAAAAGGGAGCCTAGGCCACATGTCGTGGTGGCAGCCAAAGGTCACAATGTGTAAGAGTCTCCAAGATGGTACTATTGTGAAGGCATGAAGGGATCATGGAAAGCAGCTAAGGCTTGGAAGTTACAGCCTCAGCAACACTGAAAATCCCAGAATTGAAAGGGTCATGAAGAGTAGCTGAGGCTTGGTATTATGTGGCAGCTTCAGAGTTCCCTTAAGAGATCCCAGGAAAGGCAAATGGTGAAGGTGAGACCCAGTTGCAGAAACCCAAACATTTAGGAGATGCTGGTACCATGGGATAACTACCAAGGACAGTAGCAGCTGTGGCGTGGAGCCAGCCTGAGTCTAAGAGACAATCTGAGTGCACTGTTGCAAGTCCGCTGGAACCCAGAAGACTGAGAGTGAATCCTGGATATCTGACACTGATGTCTGTGAGGTCCCTTGCAGCTGCCAAACAAGATACCAGGATGTGGAAGGTGGGGTTTCCCTTTAAAAACTCCATGCTCTGGACATTCAGGTCTTGAATACCTGAGTGTGGTCCCAGACAGCTGGAATAAAGACTTGCAATTGGCTGTAAACAGTGTCTGAGTGGGGTCCCCATAACAATGACTACTGGGCCCTGTTTATTTTTGTCAGGTCCAAAAGAAACTGAGGACCAATGGCTGAGTGTGGTACTTATCAACACACCAAAGAATATGTTGCCCTGTAGGCTCACTCAGGATCTTTTGCTTTTCTCTGTTGTTCTCATCCTGTCCCCTAACCTAAACCTTTCCAGCCTATGGACTTTGCCTCCCTTCCTCCAGCTTCTGGTTCCTATATAACCCTGTCATTTCACCATGCACTCTCCTGCTTCCCTCAGCTTCTCTTGTTTCTCTTTGTCCTCTCCTGTCTTGGCTTCTTCCTCTAAGCCCTCCCCATTCCCTTCCTATCTTACTCTCTCCCTGTATTTTCTTAGTCTACTGGCCATGTTTACTTTCTCTGTCTCTCTGCTTTGGATTCTTCCAGATGCCCCTTGTTGTACTATTCCTCATACTTAAAATAAAAACCTTCTCTTCAACCACATCCAGGGGCAGTCATAGCCTCATTTCATTCAATTTTTTCTTGGAATAAGACGACAGTAGTTTTATTTTGTTTTGACAAGAGCTCACAATAAAAGAGATTTTGGAATATTAGAGAGACAATGGATATTTTAGGGACAATGGATATTTAGATGTCATGGATATTTTAGGGACTTTGACTGTTTTAAAGAGGCTAAACTTGAAAGAGACTTTGGATGCTTTAAGAGACTGAACTTATAACCTGTTTGAAATTGTAAAGACTGGTACTTTTAACAGTTGGAAAGTTTTACATTGTGATATTAATAATACTATGGGACTTGGGGTTGTTCAAGAAAGTAAAGTTGGTAATTAAATAGTAAACGTTTGTATGTCAAGTTGACAAGGGGTCAACTGTGGTGGTTAGTTTTATTTTTTTTTTTATCAACTTGACATAAGCCTGAGTTGTTTTGAAATAGAGAACTTCATTTGAAGCACCCACTAGATTGGCGTAGTACATTTTCTTGATTGATGTGGGAGGGCCCAGCTCACTGTGGGTGGTGTCAGGTGCCATACCTGGTCTGGTGGTCTTGGTACTATAAGAAAGCATGCTGAGCAAATTATGGGAGCAAGCCAGTAGGCAACACTCCTCCGTGACCTCTGCATCAGCTCCTGTCTGCAGGTCCCTGCTGTGTCTGAGTTCCTTTTCTGACTTCTTTCAATAATAGACTGTGATCTGAGAATTGGAAGCTAGAATAAACCTAGTCTTTGGTCATGGTGTTTTATCATAGCAATGGAAACCCTAACTAAAGCAATGATTTTCTCTGTGCAATATACTTTGCTTGCCCAGACTTCAGGTACTTCCCTAGCTGTCTCCAAGCCTTCAACCCCCATCAAATTTTAATAGCTCTACTTCCATAAAATGTCCCAACACTTTTTACACTTCAGTGATTATGAATTTCCCAGATCAGACTTTGAGAAACTTTCTTCTAAATCTCTGTACCTTAAAAACTTAAGGTGCTCAAAATTTGAATATGGTCCACTTGTTATGTCCTCTTCATTATTCTTTCCAGGTTATGTCACATATGACCACAGGTTCCATAGTGTGTACATGCAGACTGGAAATTGTTGATTAGAGAGAAGTCAAGATCTTTCAATAGCCTTATCCTACAGGAATAAGAGTACTTTCTCTGGGTGGGCTGTCTAGGTAAGAGACAATGACTTTTGAGAGAAAGAAGCCTGGGCTTATAGAAATTCCAGTGTTAGGACACAGCCAAATTCCTCTCTTATGATACCAGTATTTGGATCAGCTGAGTATGTTGAAGCCATTTGGATCAACCTGCATTGTTAAGAATTAGATATTTTACTTCTTTCCATTTTTGTTGTCATCTCTCAGAAAAAGTTAAGAAGTATTTAATGCTAAGCATATTCTACCCTGCTTTTTTATGGTCAGTTTAATATCTGAGTTGTCATTCAGTGCCAAGGGCAATGAGCAGGGTCAATCTCTAGAAATTGTCATGAGCAGGCAAAGTACATTTTCTCAAAGGAACTTTCCAACGGACTTTTAAACAGATTAATCTATTTAGAGCTGATGTCTCAGGGTGATGAAAGTACAGTGCACCACACCTTTGGCCTGAAGACCTGGGACATTTGAGAAAAGGTGGGCCAAATTGATTGATTTGCCAAATGTAGAGGAAGGTAGGAAGGCAAGGCCAACTCAGAACCTTCTTGAAATATAAGAGACACTACAGGCTCTAAATCCAGCATTTTGGTTGTGCAGTAGTGTGTATGCAGAGGAAGACTGGTGGAGGGTGTATTCTGAATAGAGTGGGAGGGCAAATGTGAAGGGAACAGAGAATAACACAGAAAGCTGAGGTGTGAGAGTTTGTTCTTGGAGCCAGTCTAGTCAGCAATTGTAGTGAACTTGCTGGAGACATATAACTTTGAGCGGCTGGACCTGGGGAGACCTTCACAACTTGATTATTGAAGAGACTAAGGTTCTAGGGAAACCAAGGACAGGAAATACTAGATTACATGAGTTGAGTTACAAGAGCTGCAACAGGGGAGTGAGGGCTGACAGTGGACAGAGACTTCTGGAGAAACTGGGACTCAGAGAAAGATGAATGAACACTGTGGTATATGCAGTGTGACAATACTGGGTGGGTAAGTAGTAAGTAGTATCCAGGACATTAACAGTACTTTAACCTATCGAAAGAACAGGTAAATTGAGAATAAGCTTGGTCAAGAACACTAGAGTTTAAGGGCCTCCAGAATACTGTACAAAGCCTTCCACTAGACTGAGACTCCCATTCCCCTGTGTTTAAATGCTTCAGTCACTTTCCTCACCCTGCTGGGAGTTCACAGTCAAATGCCTTGGTGACTGTGTCCTTGTCCTTTTAGGAGCTTCATTATTTTCTTGGGAAGAGGGGCCAGAACAGTGGGTGGAAAGACAGCTCTGAGCATTGTGACAATGTAGTTCTCTTTCTTATTGCCTCCTCCTGCTGTCTTTCCATCACATAAACACTACAATATTGTAGAGTGAAGGATACTTTCATGCATCCTTTGATGCTTCTTTTTTTTTTTTTTTTTTTTGAGCACTGGCACTTGGATGCATGGTAAGGAAGAAATTGTTTACTGCCAGTATTTGTCTTTCCTTCTTAAATTCCTCAGAGAGGACTGCTGAAGCCATAATTCCAAAGATAACACTTAGGTAACTTACCTGGAGATTTCCATTCAATTATCCTGTTAGAGGTAAGGGTATACTTTCATTATTAGCCTGATCAACACTAGCATATAAGACATCCACTCTTGGGAAGGAAACATTTTTATGCCCTGCATTCACATGGTCTGCCAAAGGACAAGTGGATGCCATTTCATCTTCCACTTGCTCCTTCAGCTGACAGCCCTTGGCCAGGGCTTTGTGTTTGAACTTTAAGGTCACCAGAGCTCCACTAAAAGAGACCCATCTTTTTCTTCAATGACACAAAAAGAACTATGATAGGAAGTGTGAACCACGAATTGGGAGACAGAGTTGGCTATTTAGTTTCACTTATAAACTACCAAACACAAATACAATTCTGTACAGCCATGTAAGGGGCCTCAAAAGCTATAATCAAGAACCATGTAGCTTGAAACCCTTGTAACTAGATAGCACTTCTCAACGGCTTGTTTACAATAGCCCTGACTACTGAAATCTGGGCTTTCTTCTAGCTAACATAGAGATGCACTTACTTCATAGGAGTCATTCAGACACTTATGTCCAATAGCACTTGCTTCCTGAAGCATTGTACTTGAAGTAAACCATTTGTCTCTGCAGCTCAGCTTTTGGGCAGTCAGCCTGCAGTGAATCCAGCAGGCAAAATCATGAGAGTCACGCATATTTCCATAACATCAGTATGATGTAATATACTTAGAAGAATGGCTTAGCTCTAGACCTGGTGATGGGCAACTTGGAACTGTTAGGAAATAGTAAGCATGCACTGTGAATGCACTTTACAAATTTATACATTTGAAACTCTGTGGCCATATTTTGAGTCCTACCACTAAATGTCAATAACACAGAGGATGGAAGAAAAAGTTCAACCATCAGGTTCCTATCTATTCAATCACACTTGCATGTTTAAATAGCATCACACATATACAAATACAAGCCTACATAAGTCATTCCATATTGATTTTCAAACAAGTATGTTCATATTGGTCTAAATATGCAAACATGTACACATAAAACACATATACTTATATGCTTATTTTCTTTATGGACAGATATTCACTCAATATATTTGAATTTTAACATTCACAGAAAAATTATAGTTATGTAAAAGAGCCCATACAAATATACAACTCATTCTTGCACACACATAAAACACCCAAGACACTCGTGCACACATGAAAATACAGCATGTTTATAGAAACACGTTTGCAAATTAAGTCACAGACACACTCATATATACCTTTACTTCACTTAAAATTGCACATTATCACATAAGCATGAGCTGTATACATTTTTGAAAGTACTTATTTCTATTTTATGTGTTTGAGGTTTTTTGCATGTCTATCTGTGTACCATACTCATGCAGTGCCTGTGTTGGCCAGAAAGGGGCATTGGATCACTTGGAACTGAAATTGGAGAGGCTTGTGGGATAACATGAGTTCTGGGAACTGAATCCAGGTCTGCAAGAGTACCAAGTACATTAACAACTGACCTAATTCTCCAACTTTGAGCTTATTTATACATCACCACTTAGAGATACACTTAGAGGATATATGCAGGCCTGAGATAGGCATGCTCACATATTTACCCTTACAACTATGATTACAAATTAATTCACAGAAACACACATATTACATAAACAAAACATTAATGTTGATATATATTTCTTCACACACATACTTATACTCACACAAAAATAATCACCAACATATAAACATACTAACCATTACTATACAGACATGCAGAAATATTCACAGAATAATTTATGTATGATTTTTTTCATATATTCACAAGTTTTTATGCTCATAAGTACACATACATACATATTAGCATTTTAGACACAGAACAATGATAATTTACTCAGAAACATCAACATGACTGTATATTAACACATAGTAGGATGATTTAGTCACATAATTATTCATCTATACTCAAATTTACATCACTTCTATGCTTATTTCCTTGCAGATGCATACAGACACAGACATCCTTCTGCGGCTATTTTCATACAAATACACATTTATTTTCACATGTGAATAAAAATTATACTCACATAGTCTAAGCACAAGCATGCACATAATGTGTGCTTACATGTTTTTGTTTATATTCAGTTACTAATACAAGTGTACATTAGCTAGCTTACACATTTTTCACAAATTAGCACATACTAGCATAAATGCACATGGTTAGGAACTGACTCACACAAGCATACACATTGGCTCAAACATGTTTACCTATTAAGAATACACATAACATGTTAATACATACTCATACACAGAAGTTAATACCCAAATATATGCTTATATATTCACTCATATACATGAATATGCATATACACATAATCATACAAATATGTGCCGTCATACTGGAATAAACCCACTTATTTACAAAATGGATATTGGTATATAAAAGATACAAAAGGGACTTCTGCAAACTGATTATGTTTTCCTTTTCACAGCAAGCTAGGACCCATTAGTGCAAAAAAAGCCAGCTGGCACGAAACTCCAATTTTACACACTTGGTTGTTTTAAATATATTCAAAATAAGCAGATTTTTAGCCACCAAGTGTCTGCCTGATTTGCATTCCTCACAAAACTTCACCCAACAGCTGTTATCCATAGATAAGTTAAAGCCTGCAGTTCTAAAAGACCCCAATTACACTGCTGTTCTTCTGCATTCCTTGACCTAGAGACTTCCCATCCTGCTGCCAAATACCATCATTGAGATAGATATATAGGTCCACTTTCTGATTTCCCAATCCTGTGGGAATTCTTGGGCTTTTTGTTTTCTGGAAGGTCCTTGATAATGTTGACTATCCATTTCATGTAATGCTGTCAAAGTGTCATCTAAATAAAGTCTTATGTGCTCTTGCCAACCTGGTGGTCCTATCTTTTGCCTCCATCTGCCCTAAATCCCTTAAAGTCAGCACAAGTAGTGATAAGGAGAGGAGAGAATTTCAGTGTTAATCAGGAAATTAACCAGGCATCAGAACAATTAATTGACAATTTCTTGTAGGCAGTGCTATATGTTTGGGAATCAAGATTTGGAATGCTTCCAGGTCAGTATAACATCAGTCCTTAGGGCTGGCAACTTTCTAGTTGTTATGGCCTGCTCCTGTGCCTCATTAGGCTAATGAGGCAGCAGCCCTGGCATTTCAGTGAACTTGAACTCCAAAGCATGAAGCTTCATGAGAATGTCAGCCTACCCTGTACGTCCAAACAGAGAAAGGGCAGGGCTGTAAACCTCTGAACTGAGAGAAGGTTATTCTTGACTCTCTGGATATTTGTGTTATTTGTAGATAAGAAGCTATTTTTCTTCCTAGTTATTGCTATGGGATGCAAATAAGCCAACTAGGTAGGTTTTTGGGGTCAAGCCTTCTCTCTTAATCATAATTTGGAGAGATATTTGTATAAATGATTGGCGTCACCCTGTTGTTGTATAATTGAGATTTTCTGTGGCAAGAAGGTGTCATTCTAATTCAGCCTTCAAAGTGGATTCCTATTCAAATCCTTGGGCTGAGCCAGTGACTAAATAAAAGAAAGTTTATATTCTTGTCCTTTTCAATCTTCTGAATTAAGTTTTTATCCTACTGAACAGGTGCCCTAAACCACAAGACCAGGCTTTGCTCAGTGTGGTATGTAACCAAAGTGTTGCCACATAAGAGGTAGGAATCCCAGAGCCTGAGAATGCTAAGACAGAGGAAAGGACTCTGGTGCCTTACAGAAGAAGCAAGGACAGTAAAATACCACTATGATGCTGATGAGGACAATTTGCTTTTCTCTTTCTTGGACCACTTCGAGTACTAAACAGAACATGCAAAAGTGGACATTCAAGCATGTGAGGCAACACCTTGACTGGAGGAGGACATACCTTTTCTTTCTTTCCTTGACACCCAGTCTGTCCTTAAGACTCTAGTCCCTGATGAATTTGGTAGCTTACCAGCTATATGGAATGTATTTGTTGGGCTGCACGCTCCATCTAACAGGGACTAAAACTGAATAATGCACTGCTATTATATGATATGGAAAGTGATAACATTCCTAAAAGATTCAATACAATAGGGAAAATAGGAGTAAGAGGATTTGGATACTAGTCCACAGATATATAAACTTGTTGTTGTGAATTTTTATGGCTAAGCAGGGTTCACATCATATGTTAGGCTTTCTAACAGCCCTTGGGAGATGGACAATGGACAATGGACAATATTAGCTTCTCATCCAGGATCTTGGGATGGGCTTATTAGGCAACAGATGATATCCAGCAGGAGAAGCTGGCAAGTATGGAAGACTGAATTGAGCTCTGAGTCCTCCCAGTTGTTTCTCGGGGGCTTGCTAACAACTAGAACCCCTTCTTACTGGCAGTGATGGCTAATGCTACAACAATTCAAGGAATCACTACCCTGGATTTAATAGACTTATATAAGGCTGACCAATCAAATCAAGGGCTTCTGTTTAATTCTATGAACATGGCCTACAACAATGAATACATTCTTTACCTCTAATATTTATTCACTCCTCTACTGGAACAACAAGAGCCTAGTAGTTCTTAACCTTCCTCATGCTGTGACCCTTTAATACAGTTCATCATGTTGTGGTGAACCCAAACTATACAATTATTTTGTTGCTACTTTATAACTGTAATTTTGCTATTGTTAGGAATCCTAGTGTAAATATCTGATATATGACCCCAAAGAGGTTGTGATCCAAAGGTTGAGATGCACTGCTGACAAACAAATCTGGACAGATATCACTGTGACTATCACTATAATATCCCAGCAACAACCAGTTCTGAAACTCAAAGATTTACTTCCTGGATTTTCTAGACAAAATGGTGAAGTTAACAATTTTATCCACATATTTTGGTGTAAGCAACCCTCAGATTCAGCCAGATGATACTTTTCCTAGGGAACCAACTCTTGGAGACATATTTGTCACTTATTACAACTGAAACCCTTACCATGGAAGAGCCAACTGCTCTGTGGACTAATATTCCTATTATACCCCTAGTTATGGAAAAAGTTCCCCATTCAATTATATTACCAGTAGAGGCCCCCTCATCAAAATGGAAATGATATCTATTGGATTGAAGTTAACTCATTCTTAATTGACTACCTGAGCCATTGGCTCCTTTATACCCTGTGCATAGTACATAGCTAAAGGGAAACTCTTGCTTTTCTCTTTGTTGTAAAAGGCAGAACCTTTTTTTTTTTTTTTTTTTGGAGGATTTGGCAAGTTCAGCACAAAACCAGAAAACATGGTACCAAATAATCAACTGTAGCAACAGTTCCAGAGGATCCAATATTATCTTCTGACCTCTGTGGTCACTGAACACACAGGCTACACATACATACTTGCAGACAAACATATAAATAAAATAAAAAATAAATCTTAAAATAATGGTAACAGGAAAGCAGTGACAAATTCAGTCATTAATATATATATATTAATGACTATAATATTACAAGTCTTTCACACCAATTTATTTACTCATTTTTTCATATGATTATGTCAGCACATTCACTCATATGAACATGCTTTCAAAGTCATACAGCAGAAAGAATTTTATGTTTATAGATACATATTACCCCTCCCAACAGACACAAAAGCTACTACGATCACAAAATAGTACATTTGCATTGTATTAGTAACTTTTCTCAGTGCTGTGACACAGAGTACCACAAAAGCAATTCAGGAGAGGAAGCTGTATTTTGGGTCAATTTGAGAATATTCTATGTCATTGTACAGATGGTTTGGTCGCAGGTACATGAGGGGTCTGGCCACATTGTACTTGCAGTCAGGAGCAGAGAGTGATCAAGGTGGTTGCTCAGCTCTCATTCTCTTTCTTTTTTTATTCTGTCTAGCACTCCACCCCATGGAATGATGCTGGTCACATTTAGCATGTCTTCCAATCTCAATTCACCTAATCTAGAAATTCTCTCACAGGTCTGTCTAGCAGTTTGTCTGCTAAGTGAGTCTAGATCCTGTCAAACTTTGCAATCAGTATTAACCAGCACACACATGATTATTGCACGTAACTGTAATTATAGAACTCTACAAACCACTCACATACTCATATGTATAATTACACTTCAGTGATATGTAGATGGTTGGCATGTATATAGACAATTTCACATATTCTGCCAAAATATATATATATTCTATTATGAATATGCTCCCAAACTCATTTATATACAAGACAAACCTGTATTCTTATAAACACATTTAAACACTTGCTCACACATTCCCTGACTTTCACATTTCCTCAACACCCAATTTCATTCTTCTCTCATAATTTTTAAATGTAATCCAGTTAGGAAATTTTCAACTGTCATTCAAATATGTTTTCCTTCTTATCTAGGACAAGTACATATACCTTGGTGGCTGTACCTACCTGTTATCTGGGCACTCAGGGATATAAGCAGGATTATTTTAAGTTTCATGCCAGCTTGTTCTATACAGAAAAACTTATTTAAAAGTAAAACACAAATTACATACAATTATTAAGCCAGGTTTTATGGTTAATGCCTGTCATCATAGTATTTGGAACGATGAAACAGGAAGACAATAAATTTGAGCCCAGCTTGGACTATATAGTGAGTTCAAAGCAACCCTGGGTAGGGAGACACTGCCTTAAAAAATCAAAACACATGGACATATGTCTTGGTTTATATGTAAATGCTTTACATGAAGAAATTAATGACACTTTGGGGGTTTTTAACTTGGTTTTACTTGCATTTTAAAATTCTACTACTTTTTAAGTCATTCTCATAGTGTCTTGCTTATAGCCATTTTTGTTGCTACAGTGAATTATGAGATGATTTACTTTTGGGTCATAAGGAACTTCTTGTCCTTATATACAATATAGGGCTATCAACAGTTCCAGGAAGGCATGTGCTGTTCATTCTCTTGGATATTAGTAATCATAGAAACCTTACATTATGGAAAAATTTAAGCTATTTGTGACACTTTAGTCCGTTAAGCTATTTGTGACACTTTAGCCCCAGACACCATTTATATATTGCCATGGGATTATGCTCTTGTACACTGTAAAATTTGTTACTGTAAATATTGGTTTAATAAAACACTGATTGGCCAGAAGCTAGGAAGACAGGAAATTTTGGCAGAGTAACCAGAAGAAAATTCTGGGAAGAGGAAGAACAGAGAGGCCAGCAGATGCAGAGGAAGCAAGATGAAAATGCTGTACTGAGAAAAAGGTACCAAGTCATATGGCTAAACATGGTAAGAATCATGAGTTATTTTAAGAGTAATAGTTAATAATATGCCTGAGTCATAGGACAAGCAGTTTATAATTAATATAAGTCTTTGTGTGATTATTTGGAACTAAATGGCTGCTAAACTGGCCAGGCAGGAGAGAAAAACTTCTGACTTAGTAGTCAGAAGTATATATTTGCAATTAAGAAAAATCCTAGATGTTTCCCTTATGGAAGGTTAGTGAAAAGTTACAAGAGAAACTTTTAAAGAAAATTAGCTCACTAGGCTGGAGGAGAAACCTAGATTTTGATTTTCTAAAATAAATGAGATTTCAAAGGGAACGTGATGAAACATTGCTTGGTTCTGTTTGGTTGTTCTGAGATCTGGTCTTGCTATGAAGTTCAGATATCATGTTGATTTTCTTGTGTGCTCATATATGTGTCTTTTAAAGTGAAGATATACTTTCTGGAGAGTGGATATTTTGACTGGCTTTATGGTTCATAAAAAAAATGGAGACACAGCTTCAGTACTGATTAAATTTGGTAATTTGAATATGTGTACACATGACAGTTTGGGAAGCAAGACACAAGTCTAATTTATTTATTCACATTATAAAAGTGAGTAAATTAATTAATTTTAAGTTTCAAATAACTGTTTAAGCAATATCATCTGTAAAATGATCTAGCCTAAATTAGAAATGACCTTTAGTGAAACAGGATGAAACATGCTAAAGATACAAATTCACTACCAGAAAGCATTTTAATACAAATCCAGAAAGCATTTTAAAAAGTGGGTTGAGGGCAAGAGAGATGGCTCAGCAGTTAAAACCACATATTATTCTTGCAGAGGAGCCAGGTTAGATTGCCAGCACCTGCAGGAAGGCTCTCAACCAATGGTATCTCCAGTTCCAGGGGATCTGATGGCTGCTACTGAGCCCCACGGTTACTAAGCTGGCCTGTGGTGCTCAAATATATATACAGATAGAGCACGCATATACATGAAAATAAATAAATAAATAAATAAATCCTTTGAAGCATCTACACAAAAACTAATACTAAAATTCTCCTGAAATACCCAAGCACAGTAACAGGAAGATTTAGTTTGTAAAAAATAATTTCATAAATGAATGAGTTTCTAGCCCACTTTATGAAAACATAGTTTTTACTGAAGTTATAAAATGATAAAGTCCAAAAATGTAGGAATACCAAACAAAAAGCTATGAATTAGAAGTACAAGCCAAGGAATATCAGGAATGATGGTATAATTCTGCCTTCCAGGCTATTTTGGAGGCTGAGGCAACAGGATCATAAGTTTAAGTGCTGTTTAGTCTTCAGCCTTAGCCAAGGTCAGCCTGGCCAACTTATCAAAACTATGCATCAAAAGAAAAAGTACAGGCTGAGGATGTAGTTCAGTGGTACAGTTTTTATTTAGCAAGTGTATGGTTCTTAGTTTAAAAAATAAAAAATGGCAAGCCTTGCTAAATGTCTCCCAGCTTATTACCACTGGCTCATGCTCTCTATGTCTGATTCTTTTACATTGCTGTCCACTCTTGACAAATGTAAGCACAAAAATGCACACATTTCACTGATGCCTTCAGGCTTAATTTCTGAAGGTGTGTGTGCTATATAAAATTTACACTAATTTGAATGCTTTTATTTTAATAATCTATGTTTTGTAATCAGCTTGTCAGCAGTAAGACTAATAACAGTTTAGAAATCTTTTCTTCCCTGTAGCTCCTATGCAAAAAGGGAAATCTGAGGTTAATATAATCTGCCACTGCTTAGCCTCATCTAGCTACTTATAAAGCTGAAGCTGGAGGATTGCTAGTTTTTAGTTCAGCCTGCTAGAGGTGAGTTCCAGGTCAGTGTGGAAACAGTGAAACCCTGAGGAAGCTCAGCAATAGAGCATATGCCTGGCATGAATGAGGCCTTAGGTTCAATTTCCTGGGCTGATAAAAAAAAAGAAAAAAACATTTCTTTCCCTAGGATGTTCTTGTCTCATATCAGGCAACCACACATCTCCTTCCATAGAAGTTCACCCCTTCCTCACTTCTCTCTCCTACTAGCTCTCCTAGACTTCCAGCATGCATTCCTGTAGTGGGATTATGTGTTACATCTTAAATAATTGTCTCACCTACAGGCTTAATAAAATGCTGATTGGCTGAAGGCAGACAGGAAGTGTGGACAGAGCTACCAGACTGGGAAAATCTCAGAACAGAGCAGGGACAGCAGACAGGCAACACAGAGATTCCAGGAGACAACATAGAGGAAGGAAGTTGAAGTGCTGCTCTGAGAAAAGGTACCAAGCCACATGGCTGAACAAGATGGGTTGAGTTCAGATGAAGGAGATAGCAAGTTATATGTATATGCCTGGGCCCTAGGTCAATCAGCATAAAAATAATACAAGCATCTGTGTGATTATTTGGGCCTAAGCAGCAGTGGGACTGAGAGTGGGTCCAAACCTCTGAACTATACCAGAAAGGCCATACAGAAACATCTTACAACAAATATCTGCCCAATGTGGGTGATATACACATGCATAAAGCTTGAGAAAGATTAAAAAACAGTTTTAGAGCACAGAATCAGAGCCAAAAACAGCTTCCAGGAGTTGTATCTCACATGAGCTGTGGTATAGAGACACCCTGGTGAGGTGTGTGGGCTTAGACTATAAAACAGTGGGTTTTTGAAGTGCAGAAGAAGACTCAGTATAAGAAACAGGCTGCATATGGTGAATTTAAGGTTTCTGTTTATAAGGACAAAAAGGAAACAGAGTGAAAGATTGATTCTTAGTAGTGGCAGTGTTTTCTTGGATCATCTCTATTTGCTGGAGGCAAGCAGAAGCACAGTTTTTTTAACTGAAGTTTCCTGATTCAGCCTTAGAGGCAAAACACTTGTAAGTCTTTTAAGACTTTGCTGCCAAATATTAATTGGAGTTAATGAGCAACAGATGACAGTGCTTTACTTGGTGATTATATAGACCCTAAAATTTCAGAGTGGTAATTGTTTATGATAATTAGCTAAAAAGCTAAACTGCATGAAACTAGACTAGGAGCTAGATGGAGCCAGGCAGCCACCCTAATAACTCCTTTAATCCTTAGTACCACATGGCAGATTAAAGGTGTGGTCAGAAACAGAAAGTAATAAAGGGAGCTGGGTGAAGTCAGCCACACTAGTGAAGCCTTTAATCCTTAGGCAAACCTTGGCAGATTAAAGGTGTGATCAAAAAACAGAAAGAAATAGAGAGAGAGCTGGGTGGGTCAGCCATTCTAGTCAAGCAAAGATGTAGTCAGAAACAGAAAAGATAAGAGATATACAGTAGAGACAGATTTTTATAAAAGCCTGTAAATTGTATAGGACATGTTTAAAATATATATAGGTTTGAGAGAGAAAATAAAAAAGAAAAATGGATAAAGAATGTTCTTAAAAAAGAAATAGAGTAAAAAGAAATAGTAATAAGCCATGTAAAAATGAAAAATACAAAGAATGTCTGGATACTGTATGTTATTGCCTTGTCTTTAAGTTTTTTTGACTGAAAATGAAGTAGTTAAAGCTGCTAAAATACACTTGATTACAAATGCTGATGTATTAATTCAATGTATATATTTTTATAAATGAGTTGACTTTAAAACTGAAATCAAAAGATATACTATATTGGAGAAGAGGTTTTCTTTTTATTTCTACAGAAAATGAGAAGCTGTAGATTTATTTCTGGTTAAATTAATAAAACTTGATAGAGGAAGACCCCCTGAAAAGTCTCCAGTGGAAATGGATGGCCCAGATCTTTCAGAATTTCAGAGCACCTCTGTTGCAGTTTCCTCTGGAGCTCTGCATCCACAACACCTTCAAAGATACTAAGATTACCTACCCTTACAGACTACTCCACTAAAGACTTTTCCATAATCCTAAAATTTTCTTTGGATCCTCATGGGATTGCCAATGCCCCCATTCAGCAGGAAGTAGCCTAGAGGACTATGCCCACATTCCCAAAAAATGGATTGTACATGTTTGTTTACAGTGTTGAGTATAATTAGTTATAGATAATGTGAAAAAAAAGGATATTAGATTTGGGGTTCTTGGGTTCTTGTTTTAAAAAGAAAAAAGGGGAAAATGTAGTGGGATTATGTATTACATTTTAAATAATTGTCCTGCCTATGGGCTTAATAAAAAGCTGATTGCCTGAAGGCAGACAGTGTGGGTGGAGCTACCAGACTGGGAAAAATCTCAGAGCAGAGCAGACATGCTAAACAGACACTGCAGTGTAGTTGTACAAATGAGACTCAGAACCAAATATCAGGGGAAGGCTGAAATATCAAAGATAGGAAGCACCACAGTCAATTCTTACCCAGCTGTCTTGCAACTTCCTTAGCCTTGCTCCTGGTCCCTTCTGACAGTTGCTTCTGTTTCTGCCTGGTTTCTACAAGCCCTTATATACCCTATCCCTTCCAGGTTAGAATTAAAGGCCTGTAGCCTTGAACTCACAAAAACAGAAGAAGTTCTGTCTCTGTAGTTATTGGATAAAGGGTGTAGGTCACCACTCTCAACTTTCCCTGTACTAGGATCAAAGGTATGTGTAACTAACTGAACTGTTAATCTTTGTATTCAAAGTTTAAAAATTTCTTGAGCTGTCTGCCTAGGATTTGACTATGTGCTCTCTCCCCAGTATTGAGGTTTTATTAAATATGTAATATATATCCACACTGCAGAGATTCCAGGAGATGACATAGTGGAAAAAAGTTGAAATGCTGGTCTGAGAAAAGGTACCGAGCTACATGGCTGACCAAGATGGGTTGAGTTCAGATGAAGGAGTAAGTTAGTAAATTATATGCCTGGGCCTTAGGTCAATCATCATAAAAATAATATATGTCTGTGATTATTTGGGTTTAAGCGGCAGTGGGGCTGAGAGTGGGTCTGAACCTTGAGGCTAGGCTGGAAAGTCTGGCCAGAAATTTCATACAACACATTCCTATTTATAACTTTAATTCCAATTATTCTTTTCTTGGTTTGCATTCAAATATCATGAATGTGTTTTCCAACATAATTTCATATTTTAACAACCTCATTGATAGACCTGGCCTCCTTGCCTGATTACTTCCTAATACATACTACAATGCTTCAGATCTATTTTACTTTGCTAATACTGTAAGAATGGGGACTGTGGTTAAGAATGAGCCTACAGATATGCATTTTTTACTCATGTGCCTTCTTTTTTAAAAATTCCAATAGTAAAATATGTATAGTACTTGTGAATTTTCTGTTCTATTCTCTAAAAGCTCCATCATGATGCCAAGTATCAGAGGATCAATTTTATTATAAGCACAATTTAAAAGAAATCACTATATGTTTTGACAAGTGAAAAATATAAAGTCATACACCTCACTGCCTAGAAGAAAGAAAATGGTTTCTCCCTGGGGTATCCAATTCTCAGAGTTAATAAAGGTCCAACCAAAACATATCTTTTAATACATTAATTAACCAAGCAATAACAATTCTTCTTCTCCCTGACACTTATACCCCAGGAGGAAATATTCCTCTGCCTTAGTCATTCTTAAGCCAGGTACCAGATAAATGAATACAGTGTAGTAAATCATAAAACTAAAACTTCCTACCTTGCTTTTCTTATGGAAATGAGTAAAATTCTTAACCTAAGAGCTTATTCCTTCCTGATTTCTGCCTGGTGATAAACTTTTTCCTAGGTAGTCTGGCATTATAACAGGGTCTTCTTTACTAAGGGAGAATTTAATTTTGTTTGATGCTGGGCAAATATCTCAATGATTAAGGTCTCTTGGTAAACTCTTCCAGAGAACCTGAATTCAATTCCTAGTACCCAAGTCCAGTGGCTCACAAGTTCTATAATAAAGATTTGCGCTATATTATATGAATGAGGGTTTGTCTTGCATATATGTGCACCATGTATGTGACTTCAGAGGAGAAAGAAAGCATCAGATACTCTGGAACTAGAGTTACAGAATGTTGTGAATACTGAACTCATGTTCTTTGTATTAGCAACAAATACTCTGAGCTATCTTTCCAGCCTTCAGTATGAAAATTAAAAGGGTGACTGTCTTTGCTTTGAATTACTTTAATTTTTTATGTGTGTTTCTCTAACTAGTCTCTTTAACTTATGCCATTTTCCAGGCTTCCTAAAGGCCACCATCTCATACCTGATAACAAAAACTGAACATAAACTGCCTTCTAAGCCCTGGCTTTAGGAGCACGTTAGGAGGACCCCAGAGGAATTCTCAAATACAGACCTGAAACAAAGTCACACCATAACCCACGATGCTATACATACATATGTTGTACCCGTGTTGAGGGCCCCTTAAAGACCACCAGGGAGCTGGATACCGAAGTAAACACATGAGGGTCAGTTCAAATTAACCTGGGTGAAAACCCTTTGTTGTGACACAGCAGAAGGAATTTAACCCTGAGCTCAGGGTAAGAGGTTTTAAAGAAAAGAATATGTAGGTGGAGTGTTACACATCTCGGTATTTCAGGATTGGGTAAAGGGGTATGGTGTACAGTAATTCTTGGAAACTATTGTTAAACTTTCAGTGAAAACTCAAGTTTTGAATGTACTGGCTGAACTTTCAGCACAAAACTAGTTTTGAATCTATTGGCTGTCAGGCCCATTTTTGAGATATTTTTAGACTTGGGTCCTGCTCTCAGGCACTAAATGTTTTTTCTCTGAGATAAAGTTTTGGAGCAGTAAATCTATCCTTTAAATTTCCCCCTGTGACTGGTCTCTGAGTTCTAATCATGGGAACTCTCTTGTCTCTAGTTCTGTCTAGGTCTGTTTCCAAGGTCTGTGTGGATTTTCTAAGACCTCAGTCTCAGAAAGTAAAAGTATCAGTAGGAGACACATTACCATTTTGAGGGGCTTGTCTGGAACTTTTGAATCTTTTTATCTTTTACTCTGAAAATCTTCTTTGAGTATGAAGGGGTCCACTGGCCTGGTGTGAGAATGGTGGATTCTAGTGGCTATGCTGTCAACCTTGCTGACTGTGGGCATGGTCAGCAGAATGATGTAGGGTCCTTTTTACCTGGGTTTTAATGACCCTAGGTGGTCTCTTAAGATAGACCCAATCCCCTGGTTGAAATCTATGGGGTTCAGGGGGAATGCTAGATTCATAGAGGGCCCTGAGCTTGGGCCACACTTTTTTGTGGGCCCATTGAACCCCTTGTATAGCACCAAGAATAGATCTTAGTTATCTAGTTCTACCAGCAAATCTGCCTGGAGGTTGAAGATGATGGGAGAGGGAATCCCAAACATACTTTCAAATGAGGTTAGCCTCATCTGATAAGGGTAGTTCCTAGTCCTATATAAGGCAAAGGGAGCCACTCAGTCTGTGCCAGTCTCTACGATCAATTAAATTAGGGTCTCTTTTAGAATATGGTTTATCCTTTTTACTTGCCCTAAACTCTGGGGTCTGTATGCACAATGTAACTTTCAATCACTCTCCAGAAAGGTGGTTAAACTCTGACTTACCTGGGACACAAAAGCCAGCCTATTGATGGACCTTATCATGGTTGGAAATCCATACCAAGGCAGGATGTCTTTAAGTAACTTCTTTGCCACCACCTTTGCCATTTTATATTTGGTGGGGAACGCCTTTGTCTATCTTGAAACAGTATCTAAAAAAAACTAGCAGATACCTGTAACTATACTTGTCAAGTTTTATCTCAGTGATGTCTATTTCTCAGTAGGCTCTAGGCTTTTTTCCCCTGAGTCAAGACCTAGGGATTTTAGGATTGGCAGTTGGTGACAATGTTTACATTAAAGTTCTGCATTCTCTGTGTTCCCATATGAGAGGATCAATGGATCTTGATACGCAGTCTCTTTCCCAGATACTCAGGTAAGGTGATTTTATTGTCTACAGCTCTCCACCACCCGTTTATGCACTGGGTCATGGGGAGGGTTTTTATCCAGGACAGATCCTCCTTCATATACCCAGGACTCTCTGGTAGACTAGGTGCCCTGGGGTCTACCAACACACATGCAAAAACTGCATCAGTCTGGAGTGCCAGCTACCATGTGATTCTGTCCACCAGACTGTTGCCCCTGGGGACAGATCCAACCCCTCTCTGGTGCCCTGAACAATGATCAATGGCCAGTTCTTTGGAAAACCATAAAGCTTTAAGGAGGCCCTGAATCTTTATTTTTGACATATTTTTCTGTAGTCTTTTCTTTGCCCCATGCACATGTGCAATGGCAAAAGCATACCAGCTGTTGGTATAGATATTAGCCTTGTGCCCTTGCCCCAGTTTTAATGTGTTAGTAAGGGGTATCAGCTCTACCAGTTGGGCAGACATCCCAGGTGGTATTGGCTATGCAGTGGCAGCTGCTGCTTCTATATACCTTTGATTGTCATGCATGAAACTGCTGCCATCATTATACTAGGTAACTTCTGCATTGGACAATTGGATGTCTTGCATGTCTGGCCTAATGCCACTGTGCACCTGGGCCAGGATCCTGGAGCAGTCGTGCAGTGGTGCTTCCAGGTCTGGATCAGGCAGTAGAGCAGCCAGATTCAGACCTGAGGGCATCTGGAAAGTTATTCTGTCAGGGTTAGGCAACAGAGTCTGATAACGAGTCACTCTGGCCTTGCTCAGCCACCAATCACAGCAGTGACCAGCATCACACTAGTGAGGTGCTGATTCTCACTCAGCTCTCTTTTAATTTTTTTGTACTATATCTCTTCTACTATTAATCTTTTAGTCACTTTTATTAAATCTTTAATATTTTTTAATGAAAGCCAAAGTCATTGTAGTGGCATTTTCCTGGGCCCCAGGATTATAGGGCGTATACCTCCTGGAGACTTCCTGGAGGTGTTCCAGGAATGCCATTGGGCTTCTATCCATCCCCTGCCTGACACTACAGGCTTTATTCAAATTCCCAGGCCATCCTGCAGCTGCCTTGAGATCCACCAATAGAGTCAGACAATAGATCGGGAGGCTAGCCTTACTTTCAGCCACTTTATAATCTCATACTGGGATAATTAGGGAAAAGGCCACATCTGTGAGAGCCTGGTTGGCTCTCTTATGTGGCCCCAAACCAACTTTCAAGCCTTGGTCTGTATCTGATCTCTCTCTTCTGTCATGAAGAGAACCTGCAAAAAGTGTGCACAGTCATCCCACATAGGGATGGCTGCACCAGGATGGGACTCAAAGTAGGTGGAGGATTTCATCCTCTATGCAGCTTCCCTGAAGGACCACTGGCCTAGCAGCCAAATGAGTCTTTGAGGGTGAACCCCTCTCTGTAACTGCCAGGACCTTGACATGTTGGGGCAAGAATGGTTTAGTCCAAGAAGGGGGGTGTTCTATTAAGTCTTTTTAGATCATTATGTAGGGCATTTGTCTGTTGAGTGCTGGCCATTCTGAGGTGGCAGGTTTAGACTTTTTAATCATGACTGAAAGATTATGAGCATGTGCATTAACATCTTGCTATGAAGTTAAGAGTAAGTCCAGGAGTGGATGCTGAACTAAGCCACTTTGGGACCTTGGGACCTCCTGCCCTTGCTGGGGAGGAGATAAGGAGATGGGGAGAAGAGAGAGTGACTGGAAGGGGCGAGAGGGGGTTTGAACAAGGATATACATGGATAAAAATATGACTTTATTCATAATAAAAAAAAAGCAAAAAAAAAGAGAGAATAGACAGAAGAAAGACTTTAAGATAATAATAATACTAAAAAAGAGTAAGTCCAGAGGGGAAGCAGTCATCTGTCCCATGCTGTTTGTCACAGATATGGGGCACTCTACCCCTGTACAGATCTGAGACCTTCTGTCCTCAATCAAATAGATAAGGGTACTCTGTCCCCATCACTGGGGTCCGGGATGTCTTCCAGCCCCTCGTGACCACAATTCTCCAGCATGTCTGCTCTTAACTGGGTCTGGTCATGGTCACCAATTTGAGTACACCCCCAAAAAGATACATCTTAGAAACATTACTAAAAGCAGACAAAAAGACACAGACAGACAGATACCACTCAGTTACACTTACTAGTCAGAGACAGGCACCACCCAGAGACACTTACCTTCTGGTCAGACCCTCCGATCAGAGTCTGTGGGGGTCTGGGGATCCCAGAAACTGCACCAAATGTTGTACTCAGGTCAAGGCACCAAGACCACCAGGAAACTGGATTCTGATGTAAACACACGAGTGTCGATGTAGCCAGAAATCTAGGTAAACACTTGTGATGGCAAGGAACTGAATCCCATTGGGATGTGGCCAGCTGCAGGGAGATCAGGGAGGTGGAGGGAACTTGCTCTCTTGGCCCCAGTGTGCTCCAGGAAGAAGCCCCTGCTCCATTCCCCTGTGCATCTGTCCCTTTTCATCCCACCAGCATCGCCTTTGTATTGTAATTGTTTCTGGAATAATAAATATTACTAAATTATTTTGAGAAGCAGTTAAAAATCATTCTGCTATATGTCAGCTTAATTTTTTGGATAAGTTCGAATGAACCCCTGCCAAAACTCTTTGTTCTGACACAGCAGAAGGAATTTGACCCCGAGCTCAGGAATCAGAGGGTTTTTAAAGAAAAGAATATGTAGGTGGGGTGTTACACATCTCGGTATTTCAGGATTGGGTAAAGGGGTATGGGGTAGAGTAATTCTTGGAAACTATTGGTTAAACTTTCAGTGCAAACCTAAGTTTTGAATTTATTGGCTGCCAGGCACATTTTTGACATTTTTTAGACTGTTTTTTAGACTTGGGCCCTGCGCTCAGACACTAAATGGTCTTTCTCTGAGATAAAGTTTTGTAACAATAAATCCATGCCTTTACACATATACTTGTGGATTGCAGGCCTGACTAAAACTGCTATGCATATATGTAATTGTTAGTTTCCCACTTTTATCTTACCTTTATATAATCCCTGGGCTGTTATATGAACAAGAAGGGAAGTTTCTACACCACATGTTTTCCTGGTGTGACCAACTACACTTCTTTTACCATCTCTTAAGGTAGCCAAATCTAGTCTCTTGGGCCTTTCAGAGTCAGACCTACATACTTTGGTAACAGGACACCTCCATTCTCAAAGACCCGTGAGCATAATGGAGTAATTCATTAAGTATTTTTTAAGCCTCATCTCTGTTTCCTCTTCTGGCTACTGACCATCTCTAACAGAAAGACAAACTGAATGTCCTACCAAAGACTGTGAGAAAATATTAAGGCTATGTATATGCAGAAAATATTGAGACAAGCTTCTGCTAGTGTACAATGCGGCCTTGTATTGTGCTTCTCTGATCTTCTGCTATAGCCATCTATAAGTTTCTTTAAGCAGATCTTCTTTAGTAGGATAATTCTGTTATTAACTTAAAGTTTTAATTTGAATTGTTTTATTAGAAATGTTGCTAAGCTACAGAAAGTAATTAAGAATCCTACATCTATGTATCACTAACATCCATCAATATAATACACAAATCCAGTGGAAATGCACCAAATACCTCCCCAAATTTAAGGCCCTCATCTCCCTCCCTCCCTGCCTCCCTTACTCCCTCCTTCTCTTCTTTCTTCTCCCTGTCTATTAGTTTGTCACTATATCCCTGGCTGTCCTGAAACTTTCTCTGTAGACCAGGCTGGCCTCAAACTCAGAGATCTTCCTTCCTCTGCAGAGTTCTAGGATTAAAGGCATGCACTACCACTGCTGGGCTCTCACATTCTTTATATGCATAATACCTAAGGCTTCTGTTTACTCTGTGTGTGTGTGTGTGCCCATTACCAAATTATGGCAAGAGCTTTGAATATTTTAAACAATTTTAAGTGTGTTTATACTGTTATTGTTTGTAACTTTATGAGCCCATTCATAGATATAAATAAATCTATTTTAACTAGGAATTGGTAGATCATGTCTGTAATTTTAATACTCTGCAGGTACACAAAGAGGTAAAGAAAAAGATTGAGAGACAGGAGGAAAGAAAGAGGGAAAGGGGCCTGTTATGTTATAACAAACCACAAGTACCTGTAGCTTCCAGATAGGCCCCACACAGGCAGGCACAGTGTGGGTCCTGCAGAAAAGAGATACATAGACTGGGCTTCCATGGAGGGACTTTATTTTAATAGAGGGGGAAAGGATAGATGAATGGAGGGAGGGAGAGAGAGGAAGGTCAGGGTCACACATGCTCTCTGGCAAAGGGGAAAGAGAGGAAACAAGAGGAAGAAGGGAGTCTTCTTAAGTGGTACTTGACATCAGTTTGCTGGATAGGCCAGATTATTGCTTATTGGTCAGGGCTCTAGGAAGTGGGCCAGGACAACAACATTCCTCCCTTTTTGATTTTATAAAAAGCTGAGCTATTCATGGAAATTGGTGGAGGTGGGGTGGATGAGGGCTAAGGTGCAGCAGGAGGTGTGAGTGAGGAGGCATTCAGTTAAGTGCTATCTTGGAGGACTGGCATTTAGTTAGCTCTCATCCTGGAGATCTCAGGCATTGTTCTTTGGGGGGACCTGAGAAGGCAGGCTGTAGGAGAAAAAACTAGATTATTAACACCAGCCCTATGAACAGGGCTAGCCATGGAAAGAGTGATAAATGCCAGAAATGGATTAGAAAATGCCCTGATTGTTTAAAAGAGCCAAGGGCGAATGAAAGAGGCGTAAGAGCAGATATGCCCTTCATTGGGATGTCTTAGAAATCCAAGTTCCAGTTGCTGGGTAGGTGCCTGCTTGAGTCTGGAGAGGCGTGCTACCAGTGTTAAAATCTCATGAACTGGTCGAGATGGCACGCTAGATGGAGGGATAGTATGATCTAGGAGCACTGGAGCCATCATAGCTGCTGCTTTCCTGTTTTCTTGCATGAGGTTGGGCCTATGCAGAAACCTGCAAATAACTGTGAAACAACTATAACAGATTTATATTTTGATGTGTCATAGCAAAAGCTATCATTTCGGGTTAAAAGGTATGAGCATTTTTGTGGGGCCTGGTTTCAATGCAATGAAACCCATCTTTAAATCTATTTCCAAAAGAAATTTACTGAATGGGAGTGCTTGAGTGAGTGAAGGAAGAGGAGGGAGGCTTTTATACCCTCTCTAATGTTAACTTCTAGTAGCAACGTGAACTGTGTCTATACTTAGTATAAGCTCTAAGAGAATGAGAACTGTGACTTTTATATGGAGATCTGAGGAGGCAGCTAAAACAAAGCCGAGCTGTCAAATGGCATTAGAGATTTGGAAAGATAAATTATAAATTAAACAGATTTATCTGCTAGCCACCTGAGCATCCACCCCTCCAAGGTCTTTGAGGATGGAGGTATCAGGGCAATGCCAGTCTTCAGCTCTCTTTTGGCTGTCAGACCTCAGAAGATCCAAAAATTGTGGGGTTTGGGATAACCAGCCTACTTTGTCTAGGCAAGAGTGAGACAATTGCCTCTCCAGGGTACTGTTGTCACTATCTGAAAGAGACTTTGACAGCAGTTGAGGCAAAAGGCAGATTTTGTACAATGGCTGGTGATGCCATTCTAGAGCAAGTTTCAGGTGGAGGTTCATTTTCATTCATTGATCTTCTACAAGGTACAAGATGCTTCTCAGGACCCAGCATGTCTATCTAGCATGAAAAGCCTTTTAATTAAATATTTTAAAAGTCATATTCTGCAGATCTCTGAGCATTTGGCAACTCTCTGTTTAATAGATTTGAATTACTATCAAACCTGTGTTCTCTGACAGTCTTAAATATGATAGCAGCTTTTATATGTATAAATCTACTACTAATTGACAACGTTGGGTCTAGGGAGTTTTCTTTTGTTTGACCTTTTAAATTGTCTCAGGAGCAGGGTGATACGTTTTTTTTTTCTATAGCTGCTTCAAGTTGAAATGGTTCATGGTTCATTCATCAGGGCTTAAAAAAGGCTAAAAGGCTAGTCAAAGACAAGGGGACAATTCAGGCTGCAGTCTGACCACACTGTCCAGAGCAGCATGCAGAAGTGACTGATGCTTGGATGTGTCCTCCAGTTGAGTGAACACCTGCTGAGAGAAGTTCAAGCTAGGAACAGAAGTTAGAATTTGTGAACTGATTTGGAACTTTTAGACCCAAAGACTTGTGCCAATCTGGTGAAGTATTTGGCAGAAATAAGGAAAGCACCTCTATTGCCAAGACTGGAGTAGGACACTTTAATTTTGGTAATAACAATAGTATTAATGAATAGGGATTGCTAATGGTGTAACAGTGGACCACTCTGAACAGTGTGACAAGCACATGCCTAGAAATATAAAAACTGCTTTTTGAAAAAAGGGTTTTAAGATTTCTCAGATTTTTATTTTTTGGAATATGAAAAATCATGAACACAATTATCATCTGGGTGACTCTTAAATTACAAAGTTTAGTTGCCAGAGCAAAGTGTATAAAGGCATTAAGGTACAGCTTTAATATCTAGACTATGTACAGGCAGAGTTATATATGCATATAGGCAGAATTGAATCTAGCGTGTATGTGTATGTGTACATATATATACATATATATATATGTGTTGAACAGGAGTTGAATAAATAAGGTAAGAAGAAAAACCAATGTGCTGAGCAGGACAAAGCTGGCATCTCTGACTTATACTCAGTAGCAAACTAGCAAACTGGAGCTGTCAGTGAGCAAGAAAGCAAATTTGTTATTCGTGGAGGAGATCAATCAGAAAGCAGAGCTGGTACAGGCAGGAGGCAGCAGATCTGCTGTAGGCATAGGTGAGTGAGATCCTGGTGTGCCTGCAGTTAATTGGGAGATCCAGATAGACAGAAAAATCTATATACAACAGAGTTTGTGAAAGGTGTTTGGGAGCAGAAGAATGAAACACACAGAGACCAGGCCAGGGCATGGACTTTGGTGCCCTAAGTAAAGATGGTGCCTGACCACATGAATTGGCTTTTTGTTTGTTTGTTTGTGGGTTTTTTTAATACAAACCATCATATAATCAGAAACACTTAAAATCAGTAAAGAGCCAAGAGACAGAAAAGTGGATGAAAGCAATTAAAGGGCATAAGATAGGGGAGGCGGGGAGGCATAGCCATAGCTCAGGCCTTTGATCTCCCAGGGTTCCAGCACCCTAAGCACTTCTAAGCAGGGGACAGTGGCAGCAGTGAGCAGGAGCTGAGGATAGGTTGGTGGCTATCCTAAGCCACAGCTGGGGTTTGGGTTCAGTGAGAATGGAAGCCCTTGGCTAGGTGCATTTTCCACAAGTAAAGTAAGCTGTGTTCACCATTACTGAAGCTGGGAAAGTGATCCAAAGGCTATTATCTGGAGCATCCCCAGGTTAAATGAGAATCGAATATGAAATGACACAGGCTACCTGAATTGTCTATCAAATAAGAGGGTAGGGGTCAGGACTGAAGTAAGTCTGAGGGTCAAATTGTCCAAAATATATATATGGGGGGGTATATGTGTGTATTTATACATATAGGTATGTATACAATGCACATATATGTATATATATGTACATACACACAAATATATATTTAATGTGTGTATATGTACATTTAATATATATGTGTATGTATATATATGGGAGGCTCAGGGACAAGTACCATCTGGCAAGGGGAGAAGAGAGAGGGAACAAGAGCAAGGAGGGGATGGGTCTTCTTAAATGGATTTTGATGTCAGAACACTGGGTGAGCCAGGTTATTGCTTGAGATTCACATTAAAAGCCAAAATTCTTCCAATAACTCTTTATGCTTTAATCTTCCATAATCTCATTAACTGATTCTGAATGGACCTAGTCATGGCCCCTGTGGTGGAATGTTCTGTATGTTGTAAATAAAGTACTGTTTTGGCCTATGCACAGCACTGTAGAAGTGGGTGGAGGATCAGAGCACAGGCAGGTAGGAGCAGGGCAGAGTTAAGCCAGTCTCCATCCGACTCTCAAGAGGAACAGACATGTAAGAGGTACAGGCCAGCTATGGGCTGAGCCACATGGTGGGCAGATTAATAAAAATGAGTTGATTTAAGATAAAAAAGCTAGCTAATAATGTGCTTGATACATGGACAAACAGTATAAAGGATATAAGCGTGTGATTCATTTCTTTGGGGGATAAAAACCGCCCCACGCGTGCCAGGTTACAAACCTCCAGACCCAAAATGGGCTCGGGAAAAACTTACTACAACAGCCCCTATGTCTCAAAAGCTTTATTCTTGTTCTATTCTACCTACCCTTGACTCTCTACAAAGTGATGAGTTTGGCATGTAGGGGATAGACATACATAGAGCCCAAGCTTCCTTGCACTCACATGTGGTTCCTATATGTGGGGCTATATATACTGTGCTTGTAGCCCAAAGCCCCAGTATCCAAAGGCATACAGGAGTCTCTTCATTCATTTGGTCCAAATGGTAAGATAGCAACCTCCAAGAATATACATTATTTAAGAGATGGGACCTATGTGATCAGTAAGATATGGAGTGTAGGGAATCTCTGCTCTGGCCTCAGTCCTCCCATTCCAGATCCTGTCCCTCAGAAAACCCATCATGGGTTGGCTCCTCCCCCAGTGACGCTTATGACCATGTCTATGGAGCATTTTAAGACATAGTCTGGTCTGTAGACCTGCCATATGATTTATTTCCTGCTTTCTAACCCCAAGCATCACCCAGGGGTGCTTTGCTCATTAAATCTGGACTTTTAATTTGGCCTGATCTGATTTATTGCATCAGCAGAGAAACCCAATATCCAGGTGAAAAGTTTTTGCACCATGACAAGCCTCTCTGCCAAGGCAATAACCCGAATGAGACCAAATTAGAAAAAGCCCAGGTTTAATGGGTACAGAGCAAAGCTATCCTGAGTGACCCTTAGAAAGACAGGGGGAGAGTCATACGGCAGATATGGCTACCGGTCCATAAGTAACCTGTAGGTGGGTCTTGAGCAGCCCCAGGGTGGGCCTGACTTTTTGTTAGCTTCCTCAGGGGCAGGGCTCTGGAATGGGAAGGTAGGTGGGTGGGGGGAGCCACTGTTTGGTGGGCTTTGAGGAGGTGAGCCTGGGGAGAGATGTTGGGCTTTCACTTAATTACTAAGTAGAGAAACATTTTATCTGATGCATTGGTTCAGAGGAGCTGAGTCCTGTCTCTTTCCTCCCCATCTCCATCAGTACCTGGCCACATGGGAAAACCACTCCTCTCCTTATACTCATTCTCCACCAGACCTGATCAGCTTTTGGCCTAGTAAGGTACCCATTCCAAGTCATTGCCTTAGAGGCCCTGGGCCTCTTCCTACTTTCAGTGTGTTCTGCCAAAGATATGACCTCACCAGGACCCCCAACCCACTACCAGAACAAAGACTGCCTTTGTTTTGTGGGACCCCCTTCTTCAGGAGACGTTCTGCTCAAGGGCATATCCCACACACCTTCATTTTTTCGACCCAAAGCCTATTATAGTGGACACATTGCTTTAGACTTTGGGTTCTGGCACAAGCTTGTGAAATGGGCAGGTGCGGATCTAAGTCAGACCTCTGAACACCTTTGGGATGTCTTTTACAAAGTCTTTCCAAGTTGGAGATTTCTTATATCATATGCCCTTGCCCAGGATTTCTGAGCTCTGCATTCCTGTCCCTTCCCTTCCTCAACTCCCTGCTTCTGCCCACTCTCCCACCATACAATGTGTATTCTCACCATGGCTCTTGCCTCTCCCGCCCACTGCCACTGCCGACATCACAGCTTGCAGCTATCCCCCTTTCCTCTCCAGCTTTCCCCTCCATACAGGGGTAACACGCATGTGTTCACCACGGGGAAGGGGAAAACACCATGTTGGTCTCCTGCTGCCTCCCACTGTGCCTATGACTTACTATGTCTCATGGCAGGATCCTGCCCTCTGCCTGAGAACATCTGCCCAGCCCCATCTGGGTACCAAAAAAAGCCTTTTATTCCACTTTCTTATACTGTAAACTTTTCTTTCAGAATTTTTGAGTGGGTCAACTGCCATGTTTTCCCATGGAGAGTTTTATCTATCTTTCTGTTTTAAAAATCCCTGTCTACTTTGTATGTATGTATGGGTGTATGCCCATATGTTTTCTTGTGTATAAATGTATGTGGCCACTGTAATGCTTCTGAATGATTTCAAATATCTGGGTTTACATATTCCACATGTCCTGGTAACAGCTCAGCTATTACAATTAACTGCTTGGGCTCAGAATTTGCCCCTGGGATCTCTGGCCACTCATATTTTAGGCTGTTCTATCTTATTAAAATAAATAGCTAAAGACTAGATATGGTTTTTTAAAAATCTATGCCAAAAAGTTAACTTAAAACTTACAATTCAAAATTGGAATTGTTCTGGAAAAATAACACAATGTCTGCCACTATTTCAATAAAGTATAACACATTGGAAGTCACAATTTTGACTAATGTTGAAAGACAGAGGTCATATCACTTCACCACTATCTTGAGTGATGATGATGACATGGAATGGCCACCTCAAAGACATAATAGGTTTCCAATATATTTTGCCTGTATGATAATTCCTGCCCTGTCCTAAAAGCAAGATGTATAAAAGATAAGATTAAAAATAATGCTGGTTTACTGAGGTATAAATTCATGGATCTTGCTGATAACCAGGTTACTCTAGTAACTTCATATTAAATCCCTTGGTATTGATTTTCAAACACTAAATTATTTACAATGTTAAAACTTAGTTTTGCCTTCCACTTTGGTAAATTCTAGCTCATTGGGTAAACTATACATCCAGATTTAGCATATATATAATATATATAATTCTCTCTCTCTCTCTCTCTCTCTCTCTCTCTCTCTCTCTCTCTCTCTCTAAGTTAGGCTCAAACATTTATTGAGTTTGGATATTTATACTGATTCTCAAATGCTCAAAGATCTTAGAATATTGCATTTAATGATAATGGAAAAGATTTTTGTACTAGAGACATACCAGTTCCTGGAATCATCCTGTACTTCTTCCATGGAAGATGAAAAATCTTCCACCTGCTTTAAATGTAGCAAAGCCAGCCACAGGGCAGATAACTGCTTCACACCTTAAATAATGCCAAGACGCTGTCCAGACTGTGAACAAGCTGTCCACTGGGGAATTGATTGCTGTGCTTTGACAAGACATGATAGGTCATTCTCCCCAAATTCCTACTCTACAAGAAAGTCTGTCAGATCTTCTGGGCTTGGAAGCCAAAGACTGGTACTTCATTTGCGACTTCTGTCCCCAACAACCACGGAAAAACCTTCTTCCTCAGACAATATTTATCCTCAGATCTGATGACATTTGATGACTAGGGTACCAATAGCCTTACCAGTTTAATACCTCTCCCCCTGATTCCTCAAGGCTATAACCACCTTGGCAGTTCATTAGTTAATTTTCCTGTTAAAAATAGAGAGGTGTACCTTCTTCACAGGCTACAGAGTACAGCATAAACAGATTTCAGATGTAACTTCAGAGGTTCAGAGTTTTAGTATTGATGAATGCAGTTTTGATAAGCTGATAGAGCCCTGACTACAAATAGTTTTCAGAAGTTCTGAAATTTCTGTGGATTTTACAGGTCCCAGCTTTTAGAATGCATAGTGGCTTTTTGCTATGACACCCAGATGTAAATCTGTTCTAGCTGTCCTAGAGACACCTGCATTTTCCTGGAGATCTGCTATTGTATACATGCTCCTGAGACATCAGTGCTGGTACTAAGCTCTCCATACTGAAGCACCTATCCAGGATAAATGGGCACATCTCCATGCCACTCTTTCTGGTAGTCTTCACTCTTTCTATGGCTAGCCCTTTTGTAGGGTCTATGATAATATCCATTTTTCTCCTAGCAACTTCCATTCTTCACTTCCTCAAAGAACAGATGGCTGAGGTCTTGAGAATGGCAGTTAACTAGATGCTTCTTCACTCACACATTCTACTGAGCATGAGCCCACCAACTCCCGCCCATTTCTTATATTGTCCTTTACCAGCAGGAGGTAGCTAGATTTGAACCAGTGCCCATATATACCCCAAAAGGTTAGGATGTTGAGAATATCTCCTCCGTCCCCACTCCTCCCATTCCAGACCCCACCCCTTAGAAAGCATGCCGAGGGTCAAAGGTCGGCTTCTCCTGCAGAGATGCTCAAGACCATGCCTACAGGGTATTTAAGACAGAGTCCCTAGTCCTGACATGTGATATTTCTTCCCATGAGAATCATCCACCCAGGGGTGCTTTGCCCATTAAACTTGGACTTTTAATTTGGCCTGATCTGATTTATTGCATCAGCAAAGAAATCCAATACTGGGGTATGGTAAACTTTTGTTGAGGAAACAACAGAGCATACTATCAAGGCAAAGAGACCCAAGTCCTATAATTCCCATGTCCAATAACTTAAAACCTCCCAGTAGGCTCCACTTTTTAAATTTTTTAAATCATTTTTCATTAACATCATAGACTAAAGATTAAATCTTAAACACACAGGCCTTTGGCATATATCTCAGATCCAAACTACAGCAGCAGAGTGGAAAATGCAGTTCTGACCTAAAATAACATTACAAAGGAAGTGGTGCCTGTCATGTCTAAAGGGAACCCCAAGATGACAGTTTTGGCTCAGCTTGTTGTACTACAGAAAGACTGTTGTTGCTCACTGCCATAATTCCTCAGGAACCTATGAAAAGTATTCTGTCAGGAAGAGCCTTACTTATTGACACTTACTTGCCTATGGTACCACTGGGCCAAGCTCCTTCCCCCATACCAGAAACTTTCACGCTGTTACAGTTCACAGGATTCACTACCCTCACCCTGCAGCAACCAGTTCTTCTTTGTAAACCAAGGAGGTTCTTCCTGCTACTGCTAGTCTCTCTGGCCTTGCAAGTGTGCCCCCATCCTATCCTCTCTGCCCCATAGAGGGAGCAATGATTGTTTTGTACTCCCCCAAAGACTTCTGGCTAGTGTCTCATCTCCGTCTCTCCTATAATCAGAACCTTTTTTTCTACTCTTGGACTGGTCAGCTCAGTAGATGGATTCTCTGTACCCTTGGTGATACTGCCTAAATTTTACATTTTCTGGTTACTAAAAGGTAGTAGCTTAAAAAAAGGAGAGAGATGGCAGAAATTTTAAAAGGTACCAGCTTCTACAAAGGATGCTAAAGTTAAGAGGGAACATCTACACAAAGGCCATATGATTATCAAGTGCTTCAAGTATCTCCTAAGGAAAAAAATGCAGTTTAGCTGGTTTAGAAAATACAAATAAATCTGTGTGTAATCAGAATGCTTTAGAATTTCACTTTCTATAAAGAGATTATCTTGTGTAAAAATATATTAACTAAGATATGAAGCTAATAAGCAGGAGTCTAGAAACCAGATTCCTACTTAAATACATGATCCTTATAATCACCAATTATTTACTCTGTTCAACTATATCACTATTTTTTTAATCTTTTAAAGCAATTTTATTCTTTAATTCAGAAAAAGTTCTGAACCTGTAAAAACGTATATAGAGTTTTATATCCATGTTCTCCTTATCTAATGTAACAACATTCTTATAAAAAGACTTGAATTTCAGTGAATTCAAACTTTTTCCCACAAATGCTAACTATTATCCTTAGTATGGTATTTATCTTCTTCATTAATCTTTCAGAATGCTCTATTTGTTCATATATTTGTACATATATATGTATGTACATATATAGTATGATATAAACAGCATTAAGATAAAAATTATGAAGAAAAATACTATATAAAAGCAAATGAAAACACACACATACATATGCCTTTCATCACAAATATGATAAAGATATTATTTTACATTTTCCAAATTTTTCCCCTTACATGTATTTCATAACCATTGCCTGATCTTTGTACCTTTGTGACAGGGCAAAATATTGCAAAAGTCTTTCCATTTTGTATTCTTGCTGAGGTTATGTTTGGTTTAGCTAGAATTTTATTGCCTTGATGGAGAATCCCATGGAAAATTACCCAACTCTGCTCAAGAAAACTGTGATCAAGATGCCCCCAATAACTTAGCTTTTGTTAAACTGCAGCTTGTACACACCGTCCCCCTTTAGCTGACTGCTTCTGTTAAACTGCTTGTTTGTGCAACCTCTACAGATAACTGCTTATTTCAGCTACTTGCTTCTGCAAAACCTCTCCCCTGTACCTGCAAAATTTAGATAATAGTCTGCGGCTTTTACCTTTAAAACTTCTTTCTCTAAATGCTTGGGGCTACACTTAGGTCCCCATATACCTCAGTGTAGTCCCAGCTGGTTAGAATTAGGACTTTCAATTAGCTATAAACTATGTCTAGTAGTTATCGTTTGGAGGGCTTCCCATCACACCTGAATGCATTCAGTGGTGTCCTTCATAGAGATATGCTGCAGAGGCAACTCTTAGAATCCATAGATGTGACCTAAGAACATTTACATACACAAAGTTAAAATGAAGTAATACTGGATATAGAGGTAGACCCTTAATTCACTGACTGGTGCTCTGATAAAGAACAAACCTAGAAACAGAGATCCAAAGAAAAATACTAACTACTTGAGGATAGAGAAAAATATTAAAATGATACATTTACAACTCAGAGGTTGCCAAAAATTGATGCCAACCTCTAGGAGCCAGCATAGATGAGAGGAAAGAACAAGGTTCCCTCTCAGCACCCCCATAAGGAATGATTCTGCTAACAACTATTGCAGATTTACAGCTGTCAGAACTATGAGCAAATGAACTTCTATTGTTTGAGGCTACCCAGCTCATAATTTTGTTATGACTTCCTTGGGAAATAAACACATCCTTTCAGCAGCTCTGTGTTCATACCAGCAACAGAAGCAATGGTGGACTGAAAGGCTTGCCTTATGGCAGCGAGGAAGCAAAAGAGCAAGAAGCAGCCAGGGTCCTGATATCTGCTTCACGGGCCACTCCACAAAGTACTAACATCTTTCCAAAATGTGCTCCACTTACTAAAAGTTCCATCACCTCCCAAGAGTGCAAAAAACCCAAGGTCCAAATCTTCAACATCTGGGCTCTTGGCTGACATTCAAATTACAAACATAGCACCTAGCAAGTGAGTTAAAGTTAGCTCTACATAGCTTTCCCCCTATTGCAATAAAGATGGTGCTCTGAGGTTCAGTTCCTCAGAGCTCTTAGAGGACTTGGGAAATCTCAACTGAAGCTCTGCATTAAGTATCTCAGATTCAGTAAATCTGGAGTAGAGTCTGAGAATATACATTTCTAGCAAATTTCCAGCTGCTGCTGCTGGTTCAGTTACACATTAGTATTATTTAGTATTCTGGAAAGCTAGGTGCTTTTTTTTTTCAAGATGAGGCAAAACCAAAAATCTAAACACACATGGATTAACATTAACATAAAACTACTGTAGCTGATGCAGGTAAACTTTTATTTTTTAACATGAACAAATGCAGTCCTATATATCTACAAAAGGTCACTGCACACTCAATGTCTGTTGATGACATCTTTCTGTAGTGAACTTTTGAACAAAACTAATTTTCTAGACTGCTAAACATGAACAAAAATAATGAAAACCATTTCTTCTTCCTCCATCCTTTTCTTTCTTCTGGGCTTTGCAACTGTAGGAGGAAATAAGAGATAAGGAACTCTTAAGTATTTTCTTAAAAGGGACAGTGACTTTCTTGCCAATTCTATGTATTGTCATTGTGTCTCAAAAAGGAAAAACTAAGATACTTCTCTGCTGTGTTTCCCTAACTGATCTTTAGTTATCAGGGTGCTAATGAATTTGGTAGTTTCCATAGTCTGATCAATCAATCTCACTGTCCTACTATTAACCACTATAAAAGCTTGTGTTTTCTTCTCCTTTAACTGCATTTCATGGCACAAAACTTTTGTATGTTTTCATACCAACCCTACACATTCCCTTAGCTTCTCAGCTTTCTTCTCTTTCAAATAGACTTTTATCTCTTTAAACATATCATTTGTTTTTAATTATGAAAAACAGATTAAAAATTAAATTTGGAAAAGGTATATTTTTTTTTAAATAATAAAGGTTTTCTTTTCTTTAAAACCAGATCTAGAAATGGAAAAAATTCAGAAACACAAAAAAGACAAATATGAACATAGAAAATATAATGCCCAGTTTCCAATTCAGTAAAAATGAAATCTAATTTTATTTTAGTTTAATGTCATTTGAACTATTAAAATCAAAACTAGACTGATAATCTACAAATGAATTATGAGATATGATTTCACCTGAAACACTTAATTTTTTTCCAGTTTTCATCAACATCATAAGATCAAGCACCATAAGAGCAATATGCTATTTCTGTGACTACACTGTGCAGGCAGAATTTCTCTTCATGATCTTTTACTATCAGGTCTGGCAAATTCCTATGTGTAGTAAGTACTCTTGTAGTTAGTCTAAAGGACTTGCAACTAGAATCAACTGATGCCTGCTTAACATGTGAGCAAATTATAGATGTGAAATTGTTTTAGTTTAATATTAAATTTATTATTTGTTTAATAATATGAAAATTACTACACTATTTATTAATATTTAGTAATATGAAAAGCTTCTGTTTACTAGGAATATTTTTAAAAGTATGAAGCTGTCAGTCACAGGAATATGTTAGGAATGGTTGGTTAGAGAAGAAACCAGTACCTCCATTCCTAAGGCAGAGGGCCTTCTGCAAAGTCCATGCTGTTTTCAGACTCTTCTTCCAGCTCTCCAGTTTCATTTTCTTCCTCTTCATTTTCTTCTTCCTCAGCAGAATCTTCACCCTCAGATTCTAGAGGTATAGCCACCAGGAAAGTAGGTTTGTCGAAGAAATAATACAGCTTACACTTAATTTCATTCTCTTTTACGGCACGGTCAGGAACACCTGAGAATATAAACATTTGAGAAAGAAGAAAGTATTTTAGGAGCACTTTTATGGTGTCAACATGTCTTCAGACTAAAAAATATGCATGGCGACAGTTTTTCGTATATACCTAGCTCCTTATTCATAACCCATGGGACAGAAGAATATCAAAATCTCTAATCAGTTTATACTTGTTATATTTTCAAGAGGATGCTAATTTGTTCTAAAATGAAACCACTGGCTTCTAGTTTTCAGCATCTACCATTATGTACCCAGGTTGGGCAACCTGTGAATATTACCTGCATTTGAGAAAGATGTGTGATGAGAGGCAAAAGAAGCAGCAATTTCACTACCATTTGGTAAGACCTCCTCATCTAGGACTATACTAGCCCCATTTGGCTGGATTCTAGTCCTCATCCCATAGTTGGTCTTATTGGCATTCTGCCTCCTCTGCCTACAGGTTCGACTTTCCAGTTCTGATGTAGTCCTTGCTTCCTAGCCAGAACTTCCTTTTAAAGGGAAAAGGCCTAGGGCCAAAGAGGAGAGTAGAACGGGAAAAGGAGGGGACTCAGGTTAGGGAGAGACCCTGGGGGGAGGGGAAAGGCAGAAAGAAGGGAGGAGGGAGCAGGGAGGGGAGGGGAGGAGGGAGAAGTAGAAGGAAGAAGAAAGGGAGAAGAAGAGAGAGAAAGGGCAAGGGAGTACAGTCGGCAAAGGAATGCACAGGGGAAAGGGGGATGCATGTGGATGAACATAGAGGAGAATATGAGAGGAGAGGGTGAAGAAGAAATAGGAAGGAGAAAAGGGAAGAGGAGAGGGGACAGGGCGGGAACAGAAGGGAAGTGGGAGGTAGATGGGAAGAAGGATCAGATACTTACCTGGACATGGGCAGAGACAGAGGAGAAGAGGAGAGACAGACAGAGAAAGAGGCATTACGTAAGTGGGAAGCAGGCAGGTGAGGGGAGGGGTGAGCAGGAAGGGGATGTGGGAAGCAGGGAGTGGACAGAGCAAAGAGTGGGTTGGCAGGGGAGAAGAAAGTCAATAAGACGAAGAGAGAATAGGGAAGGGAGCTGAGGGAGTGGAGAGGATTGATGGACTGGGGGAAGGGGATGGAAAGGATGAAGGGAGTGATGTTGGCAGGGGAGGCTGGGGGAAATAGGGAGAAGGGAAGCAGAGTGGGAAAAGAGAAGCAAAGAGGAGGAGAGGCAGGAAGTAGGAAGAAAGATTGAGAAGGAAGCAGTGGGGCATCAGGAGTGGGAGAAGAGGAAGAGTCGAGAAGTGAGGGCATGGGTGAAGTACAGAAGAAAGGAGAGGCAACAAGAAAGAAGGAGAAAGGCACGGGAAATGGCGGAGGTGGGAGGGGAACGGGGAGGAGAGGGGCCAGTGAGAGGAAGGGCTGAGGGCTACGGGAAAGGCAAGAAGTGGACAGCAGAATAAAGATGCAGGATGGATGGAAAGAAGGAAAGGGGCAGCAGGTAGTGATGCACTGGCATGAGGAAGGGTGAAGGGGAGCAGAGGCAGGAAGGGAGTGCAGGGAGGGGGAGGGGAAGGAAACAGGGAGAGAGAACTGAGGGGAAGACTGACAAGATAGACCGGGAGAGCGGGAGGGAAGAAGACACTGGAAGGTGTAGCTAGAGTTTTCTGACCTGTCCAGACCCAGCTGTCAGGACAAAATCTCCCAGACATCACTTCCCCTTTTCTGTCTAATCAAAGACAACAGTTTCAATTTTAACACAGTAAAATTACATATAACAAAACAATTATCAGTAAAAATTACAGTTAGAATATCTAGTCTATGTGTATTTAGCAAAATTAAAGAATATATTCGACCATATATTCTATTTTTGTGAGGCTAAAGTTTCATATCTAATATACCTTTTAAAATAACTAAGAAAAACTATACTTGTAACTATCTAATCTTCAACTATATCAAAGACCACGGAAGGATATAATATGGTAACTTTAGGCCTAATGACTAAAGATAAATGCCCCAACGTTACAAAAAAACTTTAAATAACTGTCCAGACAAATAAATGTCATCTCTGTCATTTTCTAGACTTTAAAAGTTGCTTACACTTCCTGTTTATTTACATAATATTATATCCTTCTATAGTCTTTAATATAGTTAAAAGTTTAATAATTATAAATATAGTTCTTTTTAGTCAGGTATGACTAAACAGGAAGTGCAAGCAACTTCCAAAATCTAGAAATGACAGAGATCACATCTGGCTGCCTGGACAGTCACCCAAAGTTCCTTTGTAATGGTGTGGTATCCATCTTAAGCCTACAGGCCTAGAGTCTCTGGCAGACTTTTTAGTGAAGCAGAAATTTGAAGGACTGCTCTGCCCATTCTGGCTGGCATAGGTTGTCAGTCACTTCTCCCTGTGTCCTGCAGAATGTCTGGCAGTTTTCTCTGTGAAGCAGGAACCTGATGGATTATCTCAGCTATTACTGCCAAAGTTCAGAGGTTACTTTCTTTTGGGTCCTACATGTCCAGTTTATACAGCATACTGTCAGGCAGATGAGGCAAGAACAGTTTCTTGTCCAGTGGATAACTTTTGCCATAAAGAAAGCAAACTCCACATGGAGTTTCTTCAATGCCAATCATCCTCTTGAAATAGACTTATGCTGCAAGAAGCAGCCATATCTCACTATCCAGAAAAGTCTAAGTTCTTAAAACATTTTAAATGCCATATTCATTAGCTCTATGAAGTGTTTGAAGATTGTATATCCACAAAACCTAACAGGACTATAATCATAGATGATTAACTATCACTCTATATTTCTTACTTATAAATCACAGTTTATAAGAAATTGTATAAACTAATATCTTAAACAAGTAGAAATATACATATGGTATAAAAAATTAATATTAAATTTGTATCAATAAACTAAAATCCACATCAATGTAAACTATTTTGAGATTAATAGGTTTTTTAGATCAAAGTAGATTCAATAATCTATCTTTTCTTATCATTTCTATATCATATCTCCTGTTTCCCCTAGAAAGAGATTGATTATAATGATTACCCATTTATAATGAAACATTTTAAACATTATTTTGGGAATTTGGGTATAACTTTCCATAAACTACTTCCTGTTGATTAGGGCCACTTATAATCTCATGGGAGTCCTGAGAAAATTTAGAATCATTCTTAAATCTTGGCTGTAGTAGTCTGTGAGGCTATATTATCTTAGAAAGCTGCCTTCAGGAGGTCTTGGTCAATAAATCTAAATTGGCCTGGAAGCAATCCACAGGTTCTCATTTTCTGTCAAAACAAAAGTAGAACCCTTTTTCCAAAGCAACATATCCTTACATTCAAATTTCAAATTCAATATACCTTTAAAATATATATGTTCATTAAACTTAGCAGCCTTTATAATCAAAATGTCTTTCTGTAGTTAGCACATTAACAGTTAAAAATTTTAAAAATATAATATATAGGGGCTGGAGAGATGGCTCAGAGGTTAAGAGCACTGACTGTTCTTCCAGAGGACCTGAGTTCAATTTCCAGCAAAACCACATGGTGGCTCACAACCATCTATGATGAGGTCTGGTGCCCTCTTCTGTAAAACTGTATGCATAATAAATAAATAAATCTTTAAAAAAATATATAATATATATAATCCAGACTTTTTGTGTATTTTAAATTGGAAGCAATCCACAGGTTCTCATTTTCTGTCAAAACAAAAGTAGAACCCTTTTTCTACTTAAATATTTACTTTAAATATTTTAAATCTTTATGTGACTATTTGTTTTATATTATTTTTACTGTCTTTTAAAGACTTCATTTTTTAAATAACTACTTCTTTATATAACTGTCTCTATTAGTTTTTCTCTCTCTTTCAAGCCTACATACATACTTTTTATACACATAGTAACCTATTTATAGGTTTTCTCCATCTGAATCTGTTTTATTGGATATCATTATTTTTTAACCAGGAGAATTTTTAAGTTTCTAAACTGTGTGGCTAGGACCATTTGCTGCTGGCTCTGCTCCACTCGGCTTTTCAACATGGCAGAGGTATCAATTGAGTTATGCTTACCTTCCCAATTCTAGGAAGCTACTTAATAAAGTAGCTTGGATCTACATTTTTAAGCCCACGGATGTGTTACTAAACTAGCAAGCAATGACTGGGAAAAGCCTTTTTGTACCAACACCCTTGAGAAAGACTGTGGAAACTGATCATGCAGCTTACTTCATGGCAGCTGACTACAGGCAGCTGCCTGGGAGTCTCTGTGTTGATGCTGTCATGAGACTGTGAAACTAAGAAGCCCAGTGTGACTCCATTTCTGTATCTTTTCAAGCTTTTTAAAGTTTTTTCACTGCTTGACGTTAGGTGCCATTTGTAGCTACAGTTTTCTGACCTGTCTGGGGCCTTGTCTTGTTCCCTGTCTCTTTTCTTTTCTTTTCTTTTCAGATGTAGGATGTCTTTCTGTACGCTGTGAATATACTTTATTACCACTCGTTAATAAATAACTTGTTTTGGTCTATGGCAAGGCAGCTTAGAGGCAGGTGAAAAATCAAAGCAGAGATAAAGGGGAAAATAAAAAATCTCTCCTACCCAAGGTCCCACAGTCACTTATAATTATTCAGAGGCTTATTTTGATTACAAACGGTTTGACCTATGGCTCAGGCTCATTACCAACTAGCTTTTACAATTTAACTAAACCCATTTATATTAATCTGTGTATTGCCATGCGGTTCCATGGTTTTACATGTGTTCCATTGTAGTTTGCTTTCTGGATGGCAGCTTGCAGCATCCTTTGACTCCACCCCCTTCCCCTTTATCCCTGCTTGGATTTCCTGCCTGCCTCTAAGTTGCCTTGCCATAGGCCAAAACAGCCTCTTTATTAACAAATGATAATAAAGTGTATCCATGGAAATAAAAGAGACAGAGAGCAAGGATGGTGAGGAAATCAGGGCAGAAGGAAAGTAGAGGAGGATGGGAAGAAGAGGAAAGAGGTTGAAGTACTGAAGAGATGGGGAGGCTAGCACTAAGGGAGGCAGGGAAGCTGTGGGGAGTGGAGGGAGCTGGGAAGAAAGGCACGAAAGGTAGAAAGTAAAGGCAAGAAGGAGAATCAGGGAGGGGAAGGTTAGCAGCATGGAAAGTTAAGGTTCAAAGAGGGCAACACGGAAGTAGATGGATCAGGGAGAAAAAAAAGGTACAAAAAAGAGCAGGGCGATGTGATGTGGGATGTCTTTTTGTATGTTGTGAATATTATTTTTTTTAATAAAGGAACTATTTAAACCTATGACAAGGCATCTTAGAAGGAGGTGGGAAATCTGAGCATAGATAAAGGGGAAGGAGGGCAGAGTCAGAAGTGACATGATCCAGCTGCCTATGAAGGAAGTTAGGTAAGTCACAGGCTACATGGCAGGACAGAGTAATGAAAATGAGTTAAATTAAGATGTAAGAGCTAGCTAGCAATATTCCTGAGCCACAGGCCAAAGAGGATGAAATTAATATAAGCATCTGAGTCATTTTCGGGGGCCTAAACAGTGGCAGAGAGATCCAGACCTTATGACTAAGCCAGGCCAAAAACTTCTTATTACAAATAACACCCAAAGTAGGCCTATACACCCACATAAAGCCTAAAATGGCTTTAAAAAGGTTCTGAAACACACAAAAAAGCCAAAAACAGCTTCCAAATTGTGTTTCTGGAGAGGCCATGGGATAGAGAGTGGTGTGTGGGCTTAAATTACAAAATGTCAGGGTTGCAGTGGCAGCTTAAGCTGCAACAAGGCTGATTCCTAAAGTCTCATAGGAACCTTGATGTAAGCAACAAGCTGCATATGATGAATTTAAGGTTTGTGTTTATATAAGCAAAAAAAATATTCAAGACAACTTCTTAATAACAACAATTTCTAAAAAGGCTGTCAGCAATAAACAGATGCATGACTCAGCCTTACCAACAAAATCTATATAGCTCTTTAAGAGGCCCTGCTGCCAAATACATAATAGAGTTCATAAACAGTAAGTGGCAGTGCTCTATTTAATGACAATATAGACTCTAAAAGTCCAACATTAAAATAATAGCTCCACGATATCTAATACTACTTCTCAAAATTATAAAGATAAACTTGACTCTAATACTTCTGCCAAATAAGATAAAGTCAACAGTCAAAACAATATAGCATAACATTTTCAAAGCTCTTCTGGTTAAAAAATAATTTAAAATATACAATAAAACATGCAGATAAAAACCTCTAAATAAGTTATAATATGTAAGTATACATATACATAAACTAAACAAATAAATTACTTTAAAAATGAAAATAAACCACATAAAAATAAAAAATACACAAAAAGTTTAAATTATAGTTATATTCTATTTTAAGTTTTAAACTGTTAATTAAC